>PVJA010030035.1:0-26161 GCA_004027025.1 Myocastor coypus
TTTTTTTTTTTTTTTTTTTAATTTTATTTATTTATTTATTTTTCTTGTTTCAGAACCTTTGTTTGTTTATTCACTCATTTTTATGGCCGGCTCAGCCTGCCGTGAGGGCAGGGCTGGCGCAGCATGTGGTGCCAGGGATCGAACCGCGGTCCCTGAAGCCACCCAAGCTTTCCCAAGCAGGCGCTTTAGACCACTGAGCCATCCCGCCAGGCCCCAAGGCCCCTTTTTTTTTTTTAAAGAATTTTTTATTTTTTTATTTATTTAGCAAGTGCAAAATTCTGAGCTCTATTCCTGGTACCAAAAAAAGGAAGGAAGGAAGGAAGAAAGGAAGAAAGAAGGAGAAGAAGAAAGAGAAAGAAGAAGATTTTGTGGGAAACCTCATGTGCATGCTCCTTTCCTGCTCTGTGTGGCATTTTGGAGCTAAGGAGATAGCTCAGCGGCATAAGCCTTGCCTGGCAAGCACAAAGTCCCAAGTTTGATCCTGGGTACTGCAAAACAAGAGAAAAAGAAAAGAAGTAGCAGCACAGCAATCTCTAGGGCCCTTCTAGATTTTGAACTGTTTTGATCCTAACTGTAGTACAGAAGGCACAATAGAATCAGTGCCCCTAAGGTTACCAAGGTCAAAACACTATCCTTGGGCTGGGGAGATAGCTCAGTAGAACAAGTGCTTGCCTGGCAAGTGCAAAGTCCTGAGTTCAGTCCCTAGTACTGAAAAAAAAAAAAAAAACCAACAACAAACCACTACCTTGATGACCTCAAGGCAGATGGCCCAGCAGGGTATGCAGGCCCAGAGGGGAGACTGGAACCCATGAGAGCTGTGGGTAAGCAACCACAGTAGGTTCTGCTGGGAGGATCATTCCCCTCACTGGGCCAAAGAGGCTGGTCCCACACTGTCCTGAAAAGTGGCTCCTAGACTGATGGCAAAAGGACTATGATGGATGTTGATACTCTGTATCCTTCCGCATACACCTGCCACTACAATGGACCACTCAGGGCACACTCACGGTGGGCTGCCTATTCCAGACCTGAGGTGTTTTGCTATCCATTATAGGGCACCCCAGAAGTGGCAAAGACTTCACATCCCTTCATGCACTTGCCCAGTGAGAGATGGGCACTGGAGGAATTATATGCAGATTTTCATGTCACTCACCGGGGAAACTCTAGATGGTGTAACATTTTTGGTGTCTCAGAGTGATGCAAGTGGTACCAAGCCCTAACTACTCGCAGGGGGCCCACTTGATGTACCTTCCCCATCTCATGCTCCTTGTTCCCTTTCTCTTGCCCATCCAAGTTCTTGTCTCACAGGATGCATTTACAGATTGTAAAATAGCACAAGGGATTTCCTGGGCTCTTCCCAGCCTAGGAGTGTCCTGCAGAACTGTTACGATGCTTAGAGAGCTGCGACTCTCCCTGCTGGTTGGAAGTGATCCTTGTTTGTGTGAATAGCTTATCATCACCTAGGCAGGGAAACAGAGAGCTCACTAGCGCTCTCTTCCCACACACTGGGGACACCAGCACTGCCTTCAAGAAGCAAACTCCCTTAGGCCTCCAGGGGCAACCTCAGACTTTTATTCCCATGAGTTTATTTGTTTTAGTTTTTTTGAGAGTGTCTTGTTATGTAGTTCAGGCTGGCTTTGACCTTACTATGTTGTCCCAGCTGGCCTCAAACTCATGGTGATCCTCCTGCCTTGGTCTCCCAAGTGCTGGGGACCATCCCTCTTTTTCTTAGTACATGTTTCCAGTACATAATCTTTATGTCACTATGGGAAGTTGCTACATGTATATAACATAGCTCAATCACTTTTTTTTTAACCACAGACTTTTGTAACTTGGATCCAACTTTCTACCTAATGTAAAAATTCAGTTTATAACTCTGACACCTGGTTAACTCCTTCAGGGAGAAGAGCTCACAATCTCTATATTGAAGCCCTGTCCACTGTTGTACTGCTTGTAGAAAGCTCTCCTTGCCAGGTGTGGTGACTCAGGCCAGTAATCCAACCATTCAGTAAATTGAGGCAGGAGGAGCACTATGAGTTTGTGCCTACCCTAGGCTACATAATGAGTTCAAGGCTGGCCCGAATTACATAGTGAAACTATCAGAAAAAAAGTTATCCTTAACATGAAATAAGAAATTGGCCTTAGTGTGTCCTACTTCTGTACCCAAGATTCCTCCAAATAACCTAAATTTAACCATCTCTCTATTACATCTCTTTTCCAGGCAAAACCATCTTGTTGCTTCATTCCTGCTTTAAGTGACCTTAAAAGCTTTAAATGGTCTCCTGAGCATCCTTGCTGAGGACCCCTCCTCTGGGGAGCATTATATTTGTCAGCGTTTCTCTCCCAGTGTATGACCAGATGATACTTGCACAGTGGTGTGACCAGGGCAGAGTGTACTTGTACAAAATTATGGCCCCAAGTACAAAAAGGACATAAGAGTAAAGAACCAAAAATAGTCTTAGAGGAGGTCTGTTCTTGCTGGGGAGATAACTCGTGGCATAAGTGCCTGCTTGGCAAGGTCCTAAGTTTGATTCCCAGTACAAAAAAAAAAAAAAAAAGAAAAAATGTATCTTCTTTGGAGGACATCTGTTCCCTAAGGTACTCATTAGCTCTCAGTAACCTACCTCCTCTCTGTGTATGCATGTACACGTACCACCCCTCTCATCCTCCCCTACCTATTTTTTCCCTTTTCCTACTTCTCCCATCTGGTAAAGAATTCTTATTCTGTATTGGGGATTGAATATATAGTTTCACAGATTTTAGCAACTGCTTTATCACTGAGCTACATCTCCAGCCCTAAAGAATGAATGTTTATAAAAGTGAGCTAGGGTCAGGGGAAATAGCTCAGTGGAATAAGTGCTTGCCTGGCCAGCATAAGGTCCTGAGTTTGATCCCTGGTACTGCCCCCCCCCCAAAAAAAAGTGAGTTAGGTTAATAGAAGAGAGGAGGCAGCTTGTGAGAGAACACATGACACACAGCACTTGGGTTAGGGCTGGTGTGAGAAGAGAGGATGAACATCCACCTACCTCCCATTGACTCTCGGTCATCCACCGAGGGCTTAGGAGGCCAGAGGCTGTGGGTGAGGAACAGGGGGAAAGGCCCACTGGGCCCAGTGGCCCACAGAAGGCAGTGTGGAACAGAAGAGAGCACAGGTCAGAGGTAGCCTTCTCCAATCCCACACCACATGGCCACTTGCTAACTGCATTGCACTTTTATGTGGCTCAACAGCTGCAAGACAGACCCGCAAGTGCCAGGCCATGCTCACCCCATTCTCTACACTCTGCTGTGTCACCAAGTCCCAGTGCTTCTCTATCTGTATCCTCCTTCATATAGCCATCATGTCTTCAAAGCCTTCTTCTCCCCCATTTCTTCTCTCTCCACCTCTGGGACTGGCATAACACGTCTGTTAGACTGTTACTGTCCTTTGGAGCAGCCCTTGGAGTGTTTAGTTTTGTTTCCTTGCCACCCTGCCAGCTACACTTTGTGTTTCAGTACAGACAACTTTCATTGACCATGACCTGCCTTCACATTCCTTGGTCCTTTCCTCAACAGGCCTAGCTACTGAAAAGCCCACTAGAGCAATGACTCGCTGACAGCACGTATCTGATCTTGTGGGCCTCTTGTTTCACATGTCTGCCACCCTGAGATCAGATTTGTAGCATTTCCATTTAACTTTCTTTTTGTTTCCATGTCTCTGCTGCAAGTCCCCATCTGGTCACACAAGTTACCCACCTTTCCATGCCAGACTATTATATTGATTATAATTAGGTAATGATGATTTTTTTTTTTTTTTTTTTGGTCTTTTTTTGTTTTGTAACTTTCTTCCAGATAGCGTAGAAGTATTTAGCCTGGAAGCAGTAGGGCCTCTGCCAGGCCCATCAATCAGTCCAGGAGGACAGAGGCTGACTCAGTGTCAACTAGGAATCAGGTTTCATTGTTGCTATCACTGTCTTCAGTGTTCTAGGCTTCTCGTGGGGCCCTCAGAACTCACCAGGGTTCCAGGAGCTTTCTGTCTCCTGATCAGCCTTCCCTTTTTGGGTATCCCCTCAAGGTACCCCTCCAGCAGCAGGAACTGGCCATTGCTTGTTATGTGGCGCTAGGCACACTTAGGGACAGGGCAAAGTCTGTTGCTGTGGCTCAGTTTCAGTCCTAAGCAGGTTCTGCGTTCCTGAGCATTAGGTTTCCTTGGTGCTTCCATTCTTCTTTCCCATGGCAGCAAACTGGGTCATATAGAGGAGACCCTTGCTTACATCCTGAGCCCAAAACAGTTTCCTCCTCCTGCCTCTAGGGTTGAGGGATTTTGCTTCTGCTGTTTCCCAGATATGGGCCTATGTTCAAGAACAAGAAAGCTTATATTCCTTCTGAGAAGCAAGTGGATCCTGCTTTCATTTCTCTCCCTGAAGCAAAGGATTGTTGCCTCTCTGCCAGCAGTTTTTGAGCAGAAGAGACACAGGACTATGGAAGCAATTGAGGCCCTTTTTTAAATTTTTTGCTGAGACTGGGGACTGAACTAAGGACCTATGGCCTGAGATATCCCAGCCCAGGCCTTTTTACTTCTCATTTTGAGACAGAGTCTCACTAAATCACTGAATTTCCCAGGAAGGGTTTGAACGTGTGATCTTCCTGTCTCACCCTCTCAGAGCACTAGGTTTATAGCCCTGCACTATCAGACCTAGCAGTGGTTAAGGTGCATGCATGTGCGTGTGTGTGTGTGTTGCTAGGGCTCGAGCATACATGGCAGGAACTCTACCACTGAGCTACATCCCCAACCTGCAGTTAAGGCTTTTTGTAGCTTTTCCCATTAGCATCTTGGTCAACCCCTGAAGCCTGCACCACAAGGAGGAAAGCTTACTCCTGGCTCCCTTTTCCTCATGAGCCACAGGAGAAGCCTATAGAAAACAGGATACTGGGGGCCCAGCGGGATGGTTCGGTGGTCTAAAGCGCCTGCTTAGGAAAGCTTAGGCTGCTGCAGAGACCGCGGTTCGATTCCCCGGCACCACATGCTGTGCCAGCCCAGGGCAGGCTGAGCCGGCCATAAAAATAAATAAATAAACAAACAAAAGTTCTGAAACAAGAAAAATAAATAAATAAATAAAATTAAAAATTCTTTTTTTTTTTTGTCTTTTTGAGACAGGGTCTCACTATGCAGTTCAGGCTGGCCTTGAGCTCACTTTTGTAGCCCAGGCTGGTCTCGAACTCACACCGATCCTCCTGCCTCAGCCTCCCAAGTGCTGGGATTACAGGGATGTGCCACCACGCCTGGCTAAAAATTCTTTAAAAAAATAAAACAGGATACTTGTGAGGGTGGGCACTCCATGTTTGGAAGAATGCCTAGGTACTCTAGATTACTGCAATAGCTTACATGTAGTCTTTAGAGTTTTCAACACTTTTGTGGGTTTCCTCTTGCCCATTTGTATAACCATATTTTTGCTGGAGTTGAAGCAGTCTCATGTGAGGAAGAGCTCAGCTTTGAGACTGGCTTCACAGTACTTGGTTGCCTTGTGACCTCAGGTTTCTGAGGGGCTCCAGAAGAGCTGCTTCTCACTGTTATGGTGTGACATTTTTTTCTTGAACATTCTATATCCTAAGTGGTCACTGAAGTCCTCAAGTCACTGTCATCTTCTTCAATAACTGCAATTATCACGCAATTGGACCTCTGCGTCATTTTGCTTCTCTCCATGCCACGGTAGCATGAGTACTAATATTTTTCAACTATGAGAAACTAAAGTGCTTATGCAATAAGGTACTTGAAATTAGCTACATAAAAGCTATTGATTGTCTTGTAATGTTGGACATGAAGCCAAGGACTTAATGCATGCTAGGCAAGCACTCTACTACATCTTCAGCTCTTTATAGTATAGCTTATGACAAGGACTTATCAAGTTCCTCAGGTTTGGCTCAAACTTGCCATTTTCTTGCTTCAGCGTCTAAAGTAACTGGAATTTCAGATATGTGCCACCATGCCCAACTAAACTCTGAAGCCTAGGTCAAGGCTATTGGTTATCTATTGTAACAATTCAAACCTGACTTAAGCTACGATATTCATTTTGCTTGTGAATCTGCATGGTTTTTGCAGAAATCACTTGTCTTTATTTTCCTTGGTTTCAGTGGAGCAGGCTTGAAGGCTAGGGCTAAAGTCTTGTGAGTGGAGAGAGAAAAGGGGAGAGGGAAGGAGACAGAGCAGATAGAGAGCTGTCACGATCTAGCCTCAAAAGTCACGTTACTTATGCTGTACTGTTGTCAAGACAGTTGCACAGTTCTGCCAGGTGCAAAGGGAGGGAGTATTGACTCAACATCTCAATGGAAGAATGTCCACATCACATTGTAACATGAATGTGTGGGACGTAATGCATAGGTAAGACCATCATTGGAAACTACTATCCACCATGCATGCTTTTTTTAAGTGCTATACAAAAAAATATACAAATATGTTCCTATTGAAAAAAAAATCAAAAGTTGATAATAAAAGCAAAGAGCCTGGCATGGTTCTCTAGGTTCCAGCACACACCTGCCCACTATTCAGGGAGTCAGGAAGCTCACCAAGAGTTTGAGGCCACCCTGAACTACATAGTGAGATCTTATCTCGGGGAAAAAAAAATCAAAACAAAGAAAGAGCAACAAAACAGATTCTTTCTCTTCCTCTTCCCCTTCTTCCTCTTCTTCCCCTTCTCCTCTTCATCTTCCTCATCCTCCTCCTTTTCCTTCTGTCCCTTCTCCTCCTCATTCTCTTTCTCCTTCTCTTTTCTCCTTTCTTTCCTTCCCTTCCTTTTTTTTTTTTTTTTTAAAGACAAGGTGTTACCGTGTAATTCAGGCAGCCTCTGAACTCAATGTAGCCCAAGCTGGCCTCAAACTTGCAAACATCATCCTGCCTCAGGCTCCTGGTATACACCACCATGCCTGGCTCTGCTTTTTCTCTGAAGGTTTTGAATGAAGAGTGTGATCAGAATTGGTACAAAGCAGAGCTCAATGGGAAGGATGGCTTTATCCCCAAGAACCAAATAGAGATGAAACCACACCCATGGTTTTTTGGCAAAATCTCCAGAGCCAAGGCAGAAGAAATGCTTAGCAAACAGCACCATGATGGGGCCTTTCTAATCCAGGAGAATAAGAGCGCTCCTGGGGATTTCTCCCTGTCAGGTTCAGAAATGATGTGCATGGGGCCCAGCGGGATGGCTCAGTGGTCTAAAGCGCCTGCTTGGGGAAGCTTGGGTGGCTTCAGGGACCTTGGTTTGATCCCCAGAACCACTAGCTGTGCCAGCCCTGCCCTCGGGGCAGGCTGAGCCGGCCATAAAAATAAGTGAATAAAAACAAAGGTTCTGAAATAAGAATAAAAATAATAAATAAAATAAAAAAAATTCTAAAAAAAAGAAATGATGTGCAGCACTTCAAGGTGCTCCACGATGCAGCTGGAAAGTATTTTCTCCGGGTGGTGAAGTTCAATTCCTTGAACGAGCTGGTAGATTACCACAGATCAACATCCGCATCCAGAAACCAGTAGATATTCCTGCGGGACATAGAACAGGTGTCACAGCAGCCAACATATGTCCAGGCCCTCTTTGACTTTGACCCCCAAGAGGATGGTGAGCTGGGCTTCCATCAGGGAGACTTCATTCACATCATGGATAACTCAGACCCCAACTGGTGGAAGGGAGCTTGTCACAGGCAGACAGGCATGTTCCCCCGCAACTATGTCACCCCTGTAAACTGGACCGCCTAAGAAGCAGAGTATTTAAAGAAAGTGAAAAATTGAAAACACAAAAAAGAATTACACCCACAAGCTGCCTCTAACAGCAGCCTGTTGGGAGCTCTGAACATCTGGCTAGTCACACTGGTGACCTTCTCATTTTGTTGGAACTTTGGGGGGGTGGGAGGGGGCTGGATATCAGTATTCCAAAAAACAGCAACAAAACAAAATGCAGCCCTTGAATCATGTCATTTTATGTAGACATACAATGCATACATGTGAATAACTTGTAAACCCCAATTAATTTACTCAGGCCAAGTCCACAGAAGCCATAACTGCTTCCTAAATATAAATTTGGGCTCAGGGCCAGGAAGATAGCTCTGTGTCACAAGTACCTGCCTGGTAAGTGCAAGGTCATGAGTTCAAACCCTGATCCTGAAAAAAAAAAAAAAAAAATTGAGCTCATCACTGTCCCTCTTAAAAGGACCCATTCATTCTGTTCCCTTAAGTTCCCAACTCTGTGCCATGGTTAGAAAGCCCTCCACAGGTAGCCTTCACAGGAGCCTCATGTTGCTCCTGTGTGCTCTAGGTTCCAGGTACACTGAACCGCTGGTACCCTCCAAACTTCCATTCACTTTGAAGCCATGGTTCCCATGCTTTGCTTTTCCTCCTCTCTGTGATGTTCTTTGGTCCTGTGGTCTTTGTCCTGTTTCCTCACTGCTACTCAGCTTCCTGGGCACTCCCTCTCTACTGCCCAACCCTGACAGGCCCAGGACTCTCACCTCTCCTTCCCAAGGGCTCTCCAAGCTGCCCACTCTATTAATCAGGCAGGCCTTGTTGCCCCTTCAGCATTCTGTGCCGGAAGGCAGACTTTTGTTTTATTTACCACCATGCTCAAAGCAGGAACTCAATAAGACACTGGCTAGATGAATCTGTGCCTTAAGCAACCTGCCCCTGGACATGAGTAAACAGCCCTCCCACAAACCTCTGTTCTAGCAGCATCTTGTCTTGGATTTTGTAACTGAAATAGAGCCACAGCTGGTTGGGATAGTTGAGAATTTTACAAAAAAAGACTGGGGTTGTTTTTTCATGTAGCCAGGGCACTTCTCAGCCTGGGGGACTCATGCTAAGGCAGGCCCAGAAGAAGTACATCTTCCTACTTCCAGCAGTTATCCTTGGGGAAGCCTGCCTGGGAGGATCACACCTTGCAACTCTGCAGGTAGGATGTTTGTTTGCTGTGCCTATTGTGAATCTATTTCTGGAGCAGACACTGGATAGAAGGGTGTGCTGTTCCTTCACTAACTGCATCAAGTACTGGTGCTGAGACCATGTGCTAGGAAGAAACAGTGGCAGTTGCTTAGCTCATTGCTCTGGGTCCACTCCAGCCTTCCCCAGTGTACCAGGTTATCATTGCTTTGGTTGTTAGTAGTCACCCTTTGCTGGCTCTGGGCTTTACCACAAAATAATTGCTCTGTTGGTTCTGTTTCTGACTTTCCCTCAGGACACATGGAAGGAAGGAGTGGTAAGCTTCTCCCAACTTATAAACTTTACTGATTTGAGAAGGTCCTCATTGGAGTTCCTTGGAGTTTTCAGGGCTAAAGGAAACAGATCAGCATTTGGGGCCAATACTATTTTTCCTATAGTTAGCCTAACTATTGAAAGGGAACTGGAAAGCTGGGCGTGGTGGCGCACGCCTGTAATCCCAGCACTCGGGAGGCTGAGGCAGGAGGATCGGTGCGAGTTTGAGACCAGCCTGGGCTACAAAAGTGAGCTCAAGGCCAGTCTGAACTGCATAGTGAGACCCTGTCTCAAAAAGACAAAAAAAAAAAAGAAAGGGAACTGGAAAACAAAGAGATCATTCAACTTATTCAGGACCACGCAATAACCCACAAGGCAAAGATAGCACCCAAGACTTTAGGTTTCAAATTTAGTGCTACTTTATTATTATTATTTTTTTTAACACTTTCTTTTTTTTTTATTTAATTTTATTTATTTTTTTCTTGTTTCAGAACCTTTTTTGTTTATTCACTCATTTTTATGGCTGGCTCAGCCCACCCCAAGGGCAGGGCTGGCACAGCATGTGGTGCCGGGGAATCGAACCGCGGTCCCTGAAGCCGCCCAAGCTTTCCTAAGCAGGCGCTTTAGACCACTGAGCCATCCCGCCGGGCCCCTAGTGCTACTTTAATAGCCAAAAACGAACCTGTATTAATGTTAGCTTGCGGAGTTTTTTGGTGGGTTGACAAAGCATGTGGCACCCGGTCCCTGCAGTTGCCTAAGCTTGCCTAAGCAGGTGTTTTAGACGGTTGAGCTATCTTGCTGGCCCCAGCTTGGGGAATTAACATGAACTTTATAAAATTTTTTTGTTTTTTTTTTTTTGGCTGGCTCAGGCTGCCTTAAGGGTGAGTGTGGAGATTGAATCACTGTTCCCTATGCCTGACTGGGATTGCCCTCGCAAGTGCTTAAACCACTGAACTAACCCAAAAGCGCCCAGTTGAGTATTTTTTTTTTAATGTTATGGCCAGCTCAGCCTGCTCCACAGGTGCTGGCTCAGCATGTGGTGCTGGGGATTGAACCTCGGTCCTTGTGGTTGCCTAAACTTGCTTAAGGAGATGCTTTAGACCACTGAGCCATCTCACCAGCCCCCTTTTTTTTATTTTTGGCATTTCATTTTTTTAAAAAATATCACTTATGATGTCACCTCTAAATCAGCTGACCATGATTATAATGACCTAGAATCCCTGTCCCTCTTGAAGGGTTAATACAGAAGGTAAGCTGGAGATCTGAGGGATTCCCTTCACTTCTCTACCGTTTTCCTCTAATTCAGTATTGCACCTTCTCGAATGAACATGTCCTTTGATGAGGTGGCAAACAGAAGGTAGGGGAAAGAAAAGGACACTCTTGCTTGCATTACAGAAACACTCTTTCTGGTACAGAAATATTTTCTTACCATTTTAAGGCTAGCCACTGAGAAAACAGTGTTTTGGGACCTCACTTTTTTTAACTTAAATTGTGGTTACTGAGGAAGACTTTTTGTTTATCAGATGGGCTGAAGAAAAATATTTTTTAAAAACCTATCTATCCAGCTGAATGTCAGCAGAGGGCTCTGGAGAAAGAGTGAAGTCTGGCATCTGTATCACAGTCAAAGACAGCAACTTGCCAGGCATGGTGGTGCATGCCTGTAATCCCAGCACTTGGGAAGATGAGGCAGGATTGATACGAGTTCGAGACCAGCCTGGGCCACAAAAGTGAGCTCAAGGCCAGCCTGAACTGCATAGTGAGACCCTGTCTCAAAAAGACAAAAAAAAAAAAAAAAAAGACAGCAACTTGAAAGCTTGGTCCAAGGCCAGATGATATTCAGTACTGTGGAATCCTCAAAGTTCCTAGAGCCACATGGTGTCACTTGTTTGGTTCTGGAGATTCAACCCAGGGCATTCACAGAATTACATTCCCAGGCCTTTTTGTTTCAAGACAAGAGTCTCACTACATCACTAAGCTGCCCAGGCTGGAACTGAACTTGCAATCCTCCTGCGTTAGCCTCAAAAAGTGTTGGGATTACAGGCCTGTACCACCATGCCAGGCTTTTCTAGGTCAAAAATGTCTTGCTAATCAAAGCCAGCCCCACCCCCAGGGCAGGCTGAGCCAGTCACAAAAAAAAAAAAAAAGAATCCTCTCTTCACAACACTAAAATTTGGGTTATCAGAAACCATGTGTTAAAAACAAGAGTGACAAGCCGGGTGTGGTGGCTCACACCTGTAATCCCAGCACTCGGGAGGCTGAGGCAGGAGGATTGGTGAGAGTTTGAGACCAGCCTGGGCTACAAACGTGAGCTCAAGGCCAGCCTGTACTGCACAGCTAGACCCTGTCTCAAAAAAGACCAAAAAAAAAAAGAGTGACAGAGGCCACATTCTCCCCTGCACAGTACTTATCTGTCTACCTCCCACTGCATCCTTCTGGAAGAAATCTGGTCAACAGCACCACACAGTTACTCTGATGAGAAAGGTTCATATGGACAACATATACTTTACATGTTTATATGAACAAGGACAGCATAAAAAGGGAGAAAATGCAGGCTCAGCCAGCAAAGCTGCTACAGAACAAGTCTGGAACTATTCAGGGGTAGTGTCAAACACTAAACCACATTTGCAAGTCTAATTTGGAAATTAGTGCAGGAGGAAGTTGAGGGATAAGCCATCCTTGACATAAAACTGCATAGATTCATGTTTTCACACTTCTTTTGCCCATTTTTTTCACAAGGAGCAAATCAGACAAAGGAAAGCCCAGCCTCTTTCCCCAGAGTGCCCGTATGTACTAAAGATTTGTTAGAGAAGTCCCACATGGGCTTAGTTCCCAGGAGGCCAACTTTGCTCTCCTTGGTCCCACCCACCTGTGACAAAGTACCGAGAGAATGCTGAGGTCACAGGCATGCATACCAAGAAGAGGCCAGGAAAACCATGGCTCACTTAATGCATCCATTATATGTAAGAGCATCCATGCTATGAGTACTCTCATAGCCTGTTAGGTCCTCAGCAGACTTCTAACTTGTAGCAGTGGAGCCCCAACATTGAGGAAGGTAGGGTTTTGATCCAGCACACACTAAGTCAATCACTTCAATCACATGTGTCAGCCCCAAGCAAGTCCTCAGGGGCCAGCAGCCATGTGTTCTGTGGAGTGGAAGCTCGGGCTTTTTCCTTCTCTGGATTTCTCCTCTCTGCTGCCACTGGTGCACTCTGAACTGCTCCCTCTAGACTCCAGACAGCTGCCTGGGATGGGTGTGAGATTTATTGTTCCACTGATGCTGCCTTGTCCTCGGCTGCTAGCTTTTCAGCCTGTGACTCTGGAGGGATCAGGTATTGCACTTCTTCTGTGCTGATGGCAACTTTATCAGGCTGCAGCCACCTCTTGAAATGTTCCAAGGTGCTGTGAAGGAGCAGAAACAAAGGGTGGCTACATCAGACCTCACTGATTAATAACTTAATGATTAGCTCTGTTACTCAAACACTGCCTTCCCACTCACCACCAATTTCTTCCTATAATTGTTTTTCACTGCTGAGGTGGGGAGAGCAGTCGCACCTCTCTGACAGCTGTGCATCCTGGCAGCTCAGAGGCATAATTTACCCCCTAGAGGGCACTCTGGTTATAAGCAGCACCAGGCCCCCTTCAAATGCTGTCGCTGAAGGCTTGATAAGAATAGCTGAGGAGCTTCTGTCTTGCTATCTTTTTCCTCTCAAAACCGAAAGAGAAACTGTCAAGGGGAGGAAACACTCAAACAAATGCCAAACTATTTAGTGAGGCAGAACCTAAGCATCTTTAAATCTCTCATACCTGAGGCGGTCTGAGGCTCAATTATACATACAATACAGCACTTGTTGGAGGAAGTGCAATTTTTTTTGTGTGTATGCCTGTGGGTTGTTTATTTGATCCTCATCTGAGCAGCAAATGGAATTTGCAAATTCCTACAAAGGAATGGCAAATATGCTATTTTGTTTTGCTGTATAGAGAGGAGGGAAGTATGACTGTGGAGCTCACACCCCTTTCCCACCTCCCACAAGTACCCAGGGTCTTATACCCTATGACTATTAGGCATTCACAGTAAAATATAAGTGACCAGAAATAATGTGAATCTTATTCCATGCTCTCTAATACCACAAAGTCCGAACTGTAGACTTGAGATGCTGGTCAGTGTATGAGGAAATTATGCTTTAGGTAGCTGGATTTCCTAGCCCATTAATTCTTTGTCAAAAACATGCCACAAGACTCACCAATCTAGCCCACATAGTCTCCAGCTTTGAAGTTTCAAAACAAATGCACAACTACTGTTTCCTGGTGTTCCTTCTGAACAATGACAGAAGCATTCCCACAGATGGAGGTGCAGGGAATAATACCAAACAGCAGAGGGAAATGAAAACAATTGACTTCTGCTCATATCTTACAGGAATCATGTGTGACAAAAACATTTTAACTATTGTTCAAATTATTTCTACAGAAAAAGAGCAGTCACGGACGGTGGTACATGCTTGTAATCTCAGCTCTTAGGAGGATGAGGCAAGAGGATTATTGAGTTCAAGGGTAACCTGTACTATAAAGCAAACAATGTCTCACCACACGTCTATAATCCCAGCAGCATGGGAGGCTGAGGCAAGAGGATCCTAACTTCGAGTCTAGTTTGTGCAACTTAGCAAGAACCTGTTTCAAAATAAAATTTAAGGGGGCGGCAGGATGGTTCAGTGGTCTAAAGCGCCTGCTTGGGAAACCTTGGGCAGCTTCAGGGACCATGGTTCCATCCCCGGCACCACATGCTGCACCAGCCCTGCTCTCGGGGCGGGCTGAGCCGGCCATAAAAATGAGTGAATAAAGAAACAAAGGCTCTGAAACAAGAAAAAAATAAATTAATTAATTTAAAAAATAAATAAAATTTAAAAAGAGCCTGGAGGGGCTGGCGGGATGGCTCAGTGGTCTAAAGCGCCTGCTTAGGAAAGTTTAGGCGGTGGTAGAGACCACAGTTTGATCCCCAGCATCACATGCTGTGCTAGCCCGGCCCCCAGGGCAGGCTGAGCCAGCCATAATTAAAATAAATAAATAGAGTTTACACTTTTTTTTTTTTTTTGTCTTTTTGAGACAGGGTCTCGCTATGCAGCTCAGGCTGGCCTTGAGCTCATTTTTGTAGCCCAGGCTGGTCTCGAACTTGCACTGATCCTCCTGCCTCAGCCTCCCAAGTGCTGGAATTACAGGTGTGTGCTACCACGCCTGGCTAAGTTTACATTTAAAAATAAAGTAAAATAAAAAGAGCCTGGACATGAGCCTCAGTGTGAAGATCTTGGGTTCAATCCCTAGTACCACACACACACACACACACACACACACACACACACACACAGGAAAACAAAAAGAGAAAGAGACAATTATTTTACACTTTGCTCTCTTGCTCTCTACTGCCACCATGACGTGAATGGTTGCTCTCTGCTTTGTGCCACTTAAAGCCAGCTGAATATGGCCTGAAACCTCCACTAGCTGTGACCTAAATAAACCTTCCTTCCTTTTTTTTTTTAAAAATAGATATGGATGCTCAGAAATGTGCTGTGATTTTGGAGAAAGCATTCCTATGGAGACTTATGGAGGAGTTTCATCTTCTCAGACTTGGAGTGAACTGTGAAAGAGAAGTAAATCTGAAAACAATCTAGAAAAACATGAGTGTCTTAGTTACTTTTTACTCGTTGCTGGGACAAATACCCGCCACTCAAAATGAAGGAAGGAAAGGTTTATTTAGCTCACAGTTCGTGGAGGTTTCAGTCCATATTCGGCTGACCCAAGGCTGAGTGGGACAGGGCAGAGAGCATCCAGGTCATGGCGATGGAACAGCAACAATACAGTGGCAGAGGTAGCCAACCAAACAGGGCAGCAGAGCAACAGCAACAGCTCTAATCTATCTCTCTGTCTCTCTTTACATTACATTCAGGCTCTCTGCCTCAGTCTCCGCCTTAGGCTACACCCATAATCCCAGAATTACTTTGACCCATAATCCCATCAGTACTAAAACCCATAATCCCAGGGATCATGGATCAAGTTTCAAACTCTAGAAGTGCCCACCCCCTGACTCATGAGGCTTTGGGGGGACAACTACACATAAACCATAACAATGAGTTTATCCAATTTCCCCCTTTTCTTCTAGGGCTTCACCCAGAGGATAAGTTCTAGTTATGAAGCTGCATGGCCGAGCAGCAGCATGAACAGCTAGTGTTCTTATAGAACACTCATTTTTCTATCATAAATAAGGAGTCACAGATCCCAGAACATCCATGACCTACAGATAACAGCAGCTCATGTGTTAGGAACTTTGGACATGGGAAAGGTAAAATTCATATTATTTTCTGAGCTCTCAAGGGTAGTTGGCCTGACGTTTGATGCCACCCTCATTTGTGAGGGATCTGGAGACATGCTGATCTAATAATTGAGATAACATAAGTGAAAGCACCTTGTAAATTATTTTATTTTTTTAAACTTTATTTGTGTTATGGCCACTCAGCCTGCCCTGGGGGTGGGGCTGGTACAGCACATGGTACTGGGGATCAAACTGTGGTCCCTGGAGTTGCCTAAACTTTCCTAAGCAGATGATTTAGACCACTAAGCCATCTCACTGGCCCAGCACCCTGTAAATTAAAAACTAAAATTTAAGTATGGCTTTTGTTTTTTTGAGAAAAGTTTCACTATGCAGCCTAAGCTGGCCTTGAACTCACAGTAATCCTTCTGCCTCAGACTACCAAGTGCTGAAATTACACATATGTACCACCATGCCTGGCCAGTGAAATATAACTGTGAAGTTTTATTCACATACTGTTCATTTTAGCAGCAGCACTTTCATCTAACATTACAGACCCTCAAAATCAATGGTATTGATGTGATGCAGACTTAGGTTAAGTCATAAGCCTTTGTTAAAGTTCAGGTTACATTCCACTATTTTTTTTTAAATTTCAGTATTAAAGACATACAAAACCAAAACTTGTACATATTGATGGAGCCCCCACCAATTTTTATTTTGGATAAATTTGTACCAAACTTTAAAATAATACCAAGAAAGGTATTATTTGTACTATGCTTACCATGTACTGTTCTACATAATAACTCAATCCTCATAACAACCTGATGAAGAACCATCACTACTACTTTACAGAGGAGAAATATGAGGAACATAGAGGTTATTCAACCAACAACACACAATGAGAAAACAGCACTGTCATCTTCCCAGGTGTCAAGAACCTTGCTGCTCATTGTAGCAGAATGGCTTCTCCACCCTTCTGCATCCAATCCACCAGAGGCCCTGTGCAAGTCAGTCCTGTCTCCTTCCCTGGCACAGAGACCAAAGCCAGAGGGGAGCTTAATGGTCTCTTAACTTCCAAAGCAGTCTGTCACACTGGATCCTCTTATGCTGCTCATATGGTTGTCTTTATTTTGGTGGTGGCATGGGGGATCAAACCCAGGACCTTCACACAGAGCAACAGCCTCACTTTTTTTTCTTTTTTTCTTTTTCTTTTTTTTTTTTTGAGACAGGGTTTTTGAGACATTATGCAGTTCAGGCTGGCTTTGAGCTCACTTTTGTAGCCCAGGCTGGTCTTAAACTCACCTTGATCCTCCTGCCTCAGCCTCCCAAGTGCTGGGATTACAGGTGTGCCCCACCACGCCTGGCTCCCACTTCTTTTTTTTACTTTTTATTTTGGGAGATAGGCTGCCTAAGTTGCCCAGATTAGGTATGAAATTGTGAGACTCTTGTCTCAGCCTCCCAGAGTGCTGGGATTACAAGCATGTGCCATCACAACCAGTAAGGCAGTAGTAGCAAACCTATGCATGTGTGCCACAGTAGGCACACAGAGCTGCCTCAGTTGGCATGTGAGTCATGTTGTCCCACCATCACCCCAACAGCCAAGCATGGAATCTCAGAAAGGAGTAGTGGCTCTGGGCAATGATGTCAAAAGTCATGAGTCATTCCTGCTTTCACGTGGCCAGTCACTGCATTGCCAAGGATATGTATGTATTTGCCTGGAGTGGCTGTGTATTTTAATACATTCATTTTTATTTTCTAAAAAAATTATTAGTATTATTTGTGTGTGTGTGTGTGTGTGAGAGAGAAAGAGAGAGAGAGAAGCTGAGGTTTGAACTCATGACCTTGCACTTACTAAGCCCCCCAAAAAAATTATTTTAAAAAATCTTTTATATAGGGCCAGCAAGATAGCTTAGCAGTCTAAAATGCCTGCTTAGGCAAACTTAGGGACCATGTTGCAAGCCAGCACCACATGCTACACCAGCCCTGCCCCCAGGGTAGGCTGAGCTGGCCAAAAAAAGCCTCAAACTTTTATTTATTTGGTACAGGGTCTCCAGGTTTTGGTGGCCAGCACAGCATGCCTGGGGTTCCAGGGACAGGCTAACAAAAGCACCGGAAATCGAACCTGGGTCCTTGCACATGCTATAGGTACTTAGACCGCAGAGCTATCTCTCCAGCCCTACATTCATTTTGATTAAAATAAGATTTTAGAGGGCCAGCCAGATAGCTCAAAACATTAAAATGCCTGCTTAGGCAGACACAGGGACTGGGGTTCAATCCCCAGCATGCCATGTGCCTGTAATCCCAGCCCTTGGGAGGCTGAAAATAGGAGGATCACTAAGAGTCCAATCTGTGTAATGAGACCCTGTACTAACTACATTTTTAAAAATTAAAATAAGAGCCGGGCGTGGTGGCGCACGCCTGTAATCCCAGCACTCGGGAGGCTGAGCCAGGAGGATCGGTGCGAGTTCGAGACCAGCCTGGGCTACAAAAGTGAGCTCAAGGCCAGCCTGAACTGCATAATGAGACCCTGTCTCAAAAAGACAAAAAAAATAAATAAATAAAATAAAAAAAAAATTAAAATAAGATTTTAGGGGCCAGGTGTGGTGGCACACGCCTATAATCCCAGCACTTGGGAGGCTGAGGCAGGAGGATCGGTGTGAGTTGAGACCAGCCTGGGCTACAAAGGTGAGCTCAAGGCCAGCCTGAACTGCATAGCAAGACCCTGTCTCAAAAAGAAAAAAAATAAAAAATATTTTAGCTTTGAGCTTTCTGAGATGGTTCTAAGAGACTGAGATTGTTTTAATGTTGTGCTGTTCCCCTTGCATACATGAATGCAACATCATATTTAGTTGTTTGTGAAGAATTTATGAGAACAAGAGAAAGGATACACACTTGCTTTAACTGACTAATTTTGGCAGAAGCCCTCACAAGATAAGACATGCATTCAGATGTTTTTTTCAATGCAAGCCAAAAGCTGGTGGAACAATGCCCCCTTTGTGTTTGTGGTCAGCAAACTGATAAAGAATCAAAGCTGTAGCTGGGCATGGTGGCGCACGCCTGTAATCCCAGCACTGGGGAGGCTGAGGCAGGAGGATCAATGCATGTTCGAGACCAGCCTGAGCTACAAAAGTGAGCTCAAGGCCAGCCTGAACTGCATAGTGAGACTCTGTCTCAAAAAAGACAAAAAAAAAAAAAAAAAAAAGAATCAAAGCTGAGATTGCCAAAGATTACTGATCCAGGGAGTATCCAATTCTCTTTTTTTCCTCTCCCCTCAATTCTTTAATGTTAACCAACTGTGTTAGCTACTTTCAGTATAGAGATAGATTTGTATTGGGTGCTTCATTTTTTAGAAAATTTGTGTTTTTATGGACTTCAAGTCTTGAACACTAATAAATACAGTAAAAAAAAAAAAAAAAGCACAACAGGAAACAGTAGAAGATCATTTCAAGAGCTCTGGATAGTCACTTGGAGTGACTGAATGCAATGGAAACGCAGTTTGTATTTTTTTTTTTTTTGTCTTTTTGAGACAGGGTCTCACTATGCAGTTCAGGCTAGCCTTGAGCTCACTTTTGTAGCCCAGGCTGGTCTCGAACTCGCACTGATCCTCCTGCCTCAGCCTCCCGAGTGCTGGGATTACAGGCGTGAGCCACCACGCCCGGCGCAGTTTGTATTTTATGTAGTAAAAGTGTAGTATGTTATACACCAAGTGGGGCCTGGCGGGATGGCTCAGTGGTCTAAAGCACCTGCTTGGGGAAGCTTGGGCGGCTTCAGGGACCTCGGTTCGATCCCCGGCACCACATGCTGTGCCAGCCCTGCCCTCAGGGCGGGCTGAGCCGGCCATGAAAATGAGTGAATAAACAAACAAGGGTTCTGAAACAAGAAAAAAATAATAAATAAAATATTATACACCAAGTGTCAGATGGTACTTTGACACCAATCATAAAAGTGTCACTGAACTTGTTGAAACTGAAAGAAAAGTCTCTTAAAAGGAAGTTAAGGAAATATTCCCAGTATCTTATTTTTTCCAGCCATCTTTCCAAAGTAAATCACCTAAGGGTCAGCAAAATAGCTCAGTGGACTAAGTGCTTGCTTAGGCAAGCACAGGGACCAGGGTTCAATCCCTGGCACCACATGCTGCATTGGCCCCATCACCGAGACCGAGCATGGTGCATGCATGTAATCCCAGTGCTGGGGAAATGAAAACAGGGGGATCACTATGAGTCTGAGCTATACAGTGAGACCCAGTATCAAATACATAAAAAGGAAAAGAAAAGAAAAACAACAAAACAAACCACCTAATAGCTGCCAGCTTTTAAATTTCACTTGTGTATAGCAAAACACAGTAAGCCTGGGGCCAGGGAGATAGCTCCGTGGTACAAGTGCCTGCCTGGCAAGTGCAAGGTCATGAGTTTGAACCCTGGTCCCACCAAAAAACAAAAAAACAAAAAAACACAGTAAGCCCCCCTTTGATGAGGATTTTATCAAAATAGCCATGTTGTCTGAAAGTAATTTCTCTTTTTCATGATTTCCCAACAAGGACAAAATTATGCAACACATCTCTGAGATGTCACTTAGCATAAATACTATTAAAGATTAAGTCCTGTGCATGGCAAGTAATGTCAGTCAGCAGTTCAGCATGAACTTACAAAAGGCAGAAGGGCAGCCTCTTATTCCATGTGCTTCTACAAAAGCACAGAAGAAATAATGCAAGGCTAACTGTCATTCTGCATCATGCTGTTGGTGACCTTTTGAGAGGAGCTGGGGAAACAGGTCCTTGCCTGGCAAAACATAAAAGATATCTACAATGCTACAATGGAGGCATTTTTGTCACAAGATGTAAAGTTTTAAAAAAGTGGTTTCATTATAAAGCACCATGCATAGTGGGAGCAACATCTGGTTTTATGCAGTTCTTTGTTAAAGAAGCAAAACTTCCAAGCACTCAGTTTCATTATATCAAGAAACTCATTGTGAAGCTCTTTATGCCAAGCAGCAAAAATTCAGACAACATCCTCAAAGATCGTAAATTAAAAGTATGTCTTCTGCTCTAAATTTTTGACAATTTCAAACACTTCTTGAGGAGGTTTAGGCAAAAAATAATGCTTTATCTATGTGGTTTTTTTGTTGGTTGTTATTTTTTTGAGGCAGGGTCTCACTATGTAGTTCAGGCTGGCCTTGAACTCACTTATGTAGCCAGGGCTGGAATGATTTGCTTATGTACAGTAATGTCCATGGCTGAGCAGAGGACGAGTCCTGGAGGGATTAACAGCCTACTTGGATGAAATTAAGTTGTTTATGAATGAAAAAACGCAAGGAATATCCATAGCTCACTGATATGGCCTAACTTAACAATCTGATTTTTTATACCACAATTTGATGTACTGGACAAAAAACTGCAAGATATAGGGAAAAAAGCAGAAAAGCTATCAAAACATTTGTGGCATCAAAATATTTGACAGAAAACTGCAGGTTTTTGAAAGAGATGCTTAAAGTTGCACTTTAATGCTGCTTGGCAGCATTAATATGTTCCAAATCTAAAATGAATTGAAAAGGGTTGGCCAGATAGCTCAGCGAACTAAAGTGCCTGCTTAGGCAGAACACAGCAGAGTTTGATCCCCAGCATGCTATGCCTGGCCTCAGGATGAGCTGAGATGGTGACTGAGACTGGGCATGGTAGCTCACACCTGTAATCCCAACAACTGGGAGGCTGAAAACAGGAGAATCACTATGAGTCAGATCTACATAGTGTGACCCTGTAGAGCCTATACTAAAATGAAAAAAAAAAAAAAGTGCATTGAGAAAACTCTACAATGTCTGCTAAGGATCCTACAATCAGGAAACCTACAAAGAATTTTCCAGCATTGTAGCAGCTGCAAAGAAGAATTTTAGTTAACAGATTTTTTACAGTCCTGTAAGATGGAGACAAACTTGTGGTTTCTTACTTCTCCAGATAAAATCAAATTTGAAGAATTTGATCTTTCCTGCTTATGTTGGTTAGATTTTAGAGCTGGAAATGGAGCTGTTAGAATTTAAAGAAAGCTCTACCTAGAGAAATGCATTGTATGACCTGTATGCAACACTTGGAAAGGTAAGAGTAAGAACGAATGACAAAGGACAGCACAGTTGGTACTTCTGAAAGTGAAATATAGTTCAGTGGCACAGTGCCTGTTTGACAAGCATGAGATTGTGAGTTTGACTCAGTACAAAAAAAAAAAAAAAAATTTCTCTGTCAAATAATTCGGTTAATGGGGCCCGGCAGGATGGGTCAGTGGTCTAAAGCGCCTGCTTGGGAAAGCTTAGGCAGCTTCAGGGACCGCTGTTCAATCCCCGGCACCACATGCTGCCCCAACCCTCCTCTCGGGGCGGGCTGAGCCAGCCATAAAAATGAGTGAATAAACAAACAAAGGCTCTGAAACAACAACAGAAAAATAAATAAAATTTAAAAAAATTATTAAAAAAAAAAAATAATTCGGTTAATGAAAGCAGTTGGAATTACTTTTCATACTCTGTTTGGATCATCTTATGCTTTAAGCAGCTGTTTTTAGAAAAAGTAACACATGATCTGAGTGTTGCTCTCTATATATAATGAAACTATGAGCTAAGTTTTGACAAATGATCTGCATTCAGGGCCAGCGAGATAGCTCTGCAGACTAAGTGCCTACTTAGGCAAGTGCAAGCACCGGGGTTCAACCTCCAGTACCACCGTGCTGGCCCCACCCTCAGGCACCTCAGCCAGGTCACTGAGACCCCACGTGGTGGCACACGCCTATAATCAGCACTGGGAATGCTGAAAACAGGAGTATCACTAGAAGTCCGGGGTGTATAGTGAGACCCTATGACAAATACATAAAAACAAAACAAAAAAACCCTAAAACCTCAGTATTTAGTTTTAACTGCAGTGCTAGCAGTTTTCATTAAACTTGTGGGCTTTGGGTTGTAGTCTGGGCATTGGTTTCTAAAACATTCACATCGGGGCTGGGGAGATAGCTCCGAGGCACAAGTGCCTGCTGGGCAAGTGCAAGGTCGTGAGTTCGAACCCTGGTCCCACAAAAAAATAAATAAATAAATAAAATAAATAAATAAAAAATAAAACATTCACATCACTGAGCTAAGATATGTCTTCATATGTACAGTGATACCTTAATTCATGAACTTAATTTGTTCTACAATTTTGGAAAAGATGGCCACATTGCCAGGCGTGGTGGCTCACACCTGTAATCCCAGCACTTGGGAGGCTGAGGCAGGAGGATCGATGTGAGTTCGAGACCATCCTGGACTTTCAAAGTGAGCTGAAGGCCAGCCTGAACTGCACATCAATACCCTGTCTCAAAAAGACAAAAAAAAAAAGATGGCCACATTTGTGTTTATATAGGAAAGATAGCTGTGGTCATGTCACCTGATACAGAGTTTGAAGATAAAAACAAAATTCTGCCCCACTCTTCTGTTTGCAAACCAAACTGTTTGCAAATGAAAGCACTGGTGAGCCAAAATACCACTGTGTTTGTCATATGTCCCCAGTTGGATCTAAAGACCCTTCCCCAAAATAAAGGAGAGACAGGAAAGCCTGAAATTTCCTTATAACACTCTCCCATGACAACAAAATGTCATCATATGGGACACACAGTCATTAATTTGGTCTACATATGTTTGAGTGGCTAACTATCGCAGAAACTCAGAAGGCAATGGAGATTCAGAGGTTAAAAAAAAAAATGATTCCAACTGCTGATAAAGGGCTGAGAAGATAGCTCAGCAGCATAAGCACCTGCCTAGCAAGTGGAAGGTCCTGAGTTTGACCGCCAGAACTGCATTCTGTGCCAGCCTGAAACCAGGTGTGGTGGTGCACGCCCTAATCCCAGAGTTGGGGACACAGAGATAGGAAGATCACTGAGTGTGTCTAAAGAATTTTTTAAAAATATTATAGACTACTAGTTTTTTCAAGTGTATTACACATCTATAAATGGAGACAAGTAATCTCTGACCAATTCTGTGCAATCTGTTTTTTTTTTTTAAGTTTTTATTTATTTTTTTCTTGTTTCAGAACCTTTGTTTGTTTATTCACTCATTTTTATGGCCGGCTCAGCCTGCCCCAAGAGCAGGGCTGGCGCAGCATGTGGTGCTAGGGATCGAACCACAGTCCCTGAAGCCGCCCAAGCTTCCCCAAGCAGGGGCTTTAGACCACTGAGCCATCCCGCTGGGCCCCTGTGCAATCTGTTAATGGGATGTAGCTGGTATATTTTTGCCTTCATGCAAAAATAACTATCCTAAAAAATTTTCTAGGTTGGCTGGGCATAATGTTGCATACCTATAACCCTAGCACTCAAGAGACTTGAAGCAGAAGGATCACTATGAGTTAGATGCCAGCCTGGGCTACACAGTTCAAGACCAGCCTGAACTGCATGAGATTGTCTCAAAAAAACCAAAAACGAACAGAAAATCTACTAGGCTAAGAATAAAAAGAGCAAAATTACAGAGACTGACTTCAGCTCAAAGAGCTAATGCTGATATTAACTAATATGAAGACCCAGGTACCACTATCCTGGAATGCCTTTGGGAAAGGGAAGTGTTCTCTCAGTGAAATACAGTCACCAGGAACTGGGTATCAATTACCTTTCATCAGAATCAAGTCCATCTACAAAAAACTCTGATGCTAACTTCTCCTGGAGGAACCGATCCCAGCATTCCTTTTTGGCCTGGGTCAAGGTTCGAAGCATGTCCTTGGAAGTCACTTCCTCATTTAAACCTTTGATTCTTCTTAGTTTCTTCTCTGAAAAAATAAGAAATGGAGCTTAACAAGGAAAGTCAGTATGACATGAAATTTAACTAAATCTAAAAAAGCAAATATAACAATTCTCTTATAGTTTAGTATGTCCATATTCCCTGCAAAAGAGCTAATTTTTAAAGGATAGATAAAAAGGCATCAAATATATTCCTCTTTCCTTCGGTGTGTTCATCCTGCATTGTATCAAATAAATGTTTAACCTCAACAAATGGAAAAGACATAGGCTCTCATAGTCACTGGTATGTTTTCTTTGAAATCATATAAGCCAGCAGGTACTTCTGTAAGAAATGCTTGTTTTCCCCAGCTGACATGTGCATGTTATCTTTTTTGCATCTCCTTAAAAATGTCTCTGAGGAGTAAATGGTTTTTTTCCTTGTTAAAATGACATAAAGTGGTTTCCAAACCTTCATAAGAAAGAATTAGAAGCCGGGTGTGGTGGCTCATGCCTGTAATCCTAGCACTCGGGAGGCTGAGGCATGAGGATTGGTGCGAGTTCAAGACCAGCTTGGGCTACAAAAGGGAGCTCAAGGCCAGCCTCAACTGCATAGCGAGACCCTGTCTCAAAAAGACAAAAAAAAAAAAAAAAGAATTAGGGAAAATGATAAGAGAGTCAATGGTTCATTAGACATTAAAATTGACTTGATGAGAACTCAATAATAAGAGACCTTTAAAATCTCTATGTGATTAAATTCTTGACTAAAAAAGAATATGTTAAACATTTTTTTTAAACAGTTGCTCAATTTGTGGCTGGATGTTGCAGCCTAATAAAAAGAAGCATCTTTTAATCCCTGTGAGGAAAGTCCATAAGGTTTCCTGATGATAGAAGTTTAATTATTTTCCTCTGCATTTTAAGTACAGTTGTTGAACATATCCCCTTTTTAGGAATACAAGAAAGGACATCACCAATTACCCTCTTTTTTTAATTCAGTGTTGCTTTCAAACATGTATTACAGGGGCTGGGGAGATAGCTCAGTAGAATAAGCTCTTGCCTGGCAAGCACAAGGTCCTGAGTTCAATCCAAAGCACTACCAAAAAAAAAAAAAAAAAAAAAGCCTTACAATGTTTGCTGAAGGACAGACCACATACATGAGGATGGTTCCACAAGACTGTATCACTTAGTGATGCTCTGTCTTTGTAAGTACTGTCCCCAATCTTCAAACAATAGTGAAACCTAACCACATGTCTTGGAAACCCCTACTATTAAGCAACTGTACATGTGCACAGGTAAGTAATAGCTTTGGGTATTTTTTTTTTTTTTTTTTTACTTTTTGGACATAAGAGATGGATATCAAAGACAAAGCCACTAGAAACTTCACGGTTGTCTTACTTTTTACTCGTTGCTGGGACAAATACCCGCCACTCAAAATGAAGGAAGGAAAGATTTATTTAGCTCACAGTTTGTGGAGGTTTTAGTCCATATTCAGCTGGTCCAAAGCTGAGTGGAACATGACAGAGAGCATCCAGTTCATGGCAGTGGAACAGCAACAAATTGGTAGCAGAGGTAGCCAACCAAACAGGGCAGCAGAGCAACAGCTCTAGTCTGCCTCTCTGTCTCTCTTTATATTCCTATCAGGCTCTCTGCTTTAGGATATCCACCCTAGGCCACACCCATAGTCCCAGCCCTCCTCAGACTGATAATTGCAGTGACTCATGAGTCAAATTTCAATCTGTAGAAGTCTGCACCCAATGACCACATGAGGCTTTGGGGGGGACAACTAGACATAAACCATAACAATGGTATACAATCCTATTTTTCGTTTTTTATGAAAACAGAGGGGCCGGGCGTGGTGGCGCACGCCTGTAATCCCAGCACTCGGGAGGCTGAGGCAGGAGGATTGGTGTGAGTTCGAGACCAGCCTGGGCTACAAAAGTGAGCTCAAGGCCAGCCTCA
>PVJA010030036.1:0-26249 GCA_004027025.1 Myocastor coypus
ATATATATATATATATATATATATATATATATATATATATATATTCCACATTCTCAAACATACTACAAATATAAATCAATGCTAAAATAAGAGTCCAGCTGGGCTGAGCTGAGGGTGGAAGAGTTGTCCGGCATATGGCAAAATCCAGACATCCTTGGAATCACAAATGATTTTTCTTCAAATGAGAGACAATACAAAATAACAGGCAAACAGACTAAATATTTACTCTAAATGATACATGAGTAAAATAACAACTCATAATGAAAGTACAAGGTGTTATGCACTGAATGACAGCATATTCCCTGCATATTAAAATTTGTGAAAACAGCCATAGCAGAAAACATGATCCTTAGCATTAAGATACAGAATGGTACACATATATTAAACAATAAAAGAAAAACTGAAATGAATTATCCAAATAGTCAACTGAGAAAAGGCAAAAATTGTAAGAGACTATCTACAAAGAGAGAAAGTGTTATAAGAAAATGCAAATAAAATTAAAAACTAAGAAGGGAGAGGATTCACACTGTCCCTGTTCTGGGCTATCTGGCATCACCTTTGGGATCCTAGGCTTAATACCTTGAGACCATGTGGGTGGAAGCTGTCCTAGGAAATCTACATTTGGACATGGTCCCAACTCCACCATTTCTTATGGCCTGAAACTTGTTGAAACAACACAACATGCTCCTGTTCCCTGAGTCTCTTCAGGAGTAATGGAAGCCAAACTGTCTTTGGAGTTTTGGGTTCTCTTTGGTGCATTCTCAAGGAAGGGACGTCATTTCCTGACCCTCTTGGTACACTGCTTCTCCCATGTGTTGTCAAGCTCTTAACGTCCATTCCCGAGCTGCCATTTGCAGAACTGGACACACTAATCCAAGGTACCCTGTGGTATCACCTGCAGTACAGCCAGCTCCTGGGGGCATAGTTTTAGGTTTCTATACAGTTGTCCTCTGAATACCACAGGTAAGTCCAGAGGTGGATGCAGGAGGAGTAGCACGTGGCTCAGGGGTGTGGCCAGAGGATCACGGCAGGGCCTGGTCCACATGGATATTCGGGCCCTTCCCCCACCTTTCCCGAGTTGCACTATGACCCCTGCCCCACCTCCTCCACTCCCATTGGATCAACCCACCCTTCCTTCATGACTCTTCTTCTATTGCCATGGCTCCCCACTATCTACCACTTCCAGAGGCTCTCCTGCTCTTATCCTTCCCACCCTCATCCCACACTCATTCAAAAACCCATGTTACCTCCTCTCAGCCACTGCCATCTGGGCTATTCCTTGTCTTACGAGGGCCACTGGGCTTGGGAAGGTCCAGACCCACGCCCATCCGCAGAGTCCTGTCCAAACTGCAAACAAAAGGGACACTGGAAGGTAGACTGTCCCTTTCTGCAAAGAGAGATCTTCTGCCTCCACATCCCAGCCATTGCTGGCTGACTTGTTGGGCCTGGTGCAGGAGGCTCTCATGTCCCCACCAATGAGGCAGATGAGGTCCTGCTAATAACTGAGAAGCCCGGTTACAAATCCAAGTGGCAAGTAAGTCCATTTCCTTTCTTATTGATACTGGTGCATCCTCATCCATTGTACAATACACCGGACAACTTTTCCATCCCTGATCACAATTATGGGGTTCAAAGGCCATCCCCAATGCCTGCCCTCGACTGGGTCCCTAACCTGTAAGCCTTTTTGCCATTCCTCTCTGGTTCCTCTTACTGGAATCTACCAGATTCTGTCTATGGAAACACATATTAAGGCCTTAACTAACTATAGCCACCCCATACAGCCCAGGTGAGCTGAGTCTTCTGGGGGTTTCCTGCTTCATTGCAAGGGAAGCTATCTTCACATTCTTTGGGCAGGAAGCCTTAACACTGAAAAATTATAACTTCCTCAGTGGGCCCCAGATATGTGCAACAAGCTGCAGAAGTTAGAAGGGTTTGTGGGAATGAATTGGTCTGAGTTGAGGTGTTTCAGAGTAGAAAGGATACAGAATGGAATTATAGATAGAAAATGAGGATAATGATATTAGCAGCATACAGGAATGAAGGTCAGAGAGAAGGAACATTTCAAGCAAAAAAATATCCAAAGCTGCTAGAGAGGAAAAAAAGAAAGTGTTTTTGATGGAGTCAGAGGAAGTTTCAGATGGAGGTGTTATGGATCTTCCCCTCTCAGTCTGAGGAAACACATGTTACCTGCCAATATGAGGAGAAAGCCTGTTAAACTTTTAATTTTTTTTTTTTTTTTTGTCTTTTTGAGACAGGGTCTCCCTATGCAGTTGAGGCTGGCCTTGAGCTCACTTTTGTAGCCCAGGCTGGTCTCGAACTCGCACCGATCCTCCTGCCTCAGCCTCCCGAGTGCTGGGATTACAGGCGTGAGCCACCACGCCCGGCCTAAACTTTTAATAAATGCTTATGCAGCTGTGTCTGTAGTTACCCAGCCAGTGGCCCCACCTGCAGTCTGGAAAGTACTCCATTCCTATTGCCATCCTCCTCACCTCCTCCATCCTAGCCATCATGCTAGGGACAGCAGCTATCAGTCCCTCCGTGAGTGTCAGAGTCCCACTACAACATCACCTTGCAAGCCATATTGAAGAGTCAGCAACCACCTAATGCCGCTTCCCTGTGGCCCACCCTACTCCCCTGAGTCTTTCCCCTCCTAGGCCCACTGGCAGCTCTTATTCTCATCTTCCTGGCAGCACCCTGCATGGTCTCCCTAATCAAAACCACTGTCCAAAAATTAGCCACCAAGAATTTTGACCTTATGCTTTTGGCAAGATATCACCCCATCTCTACGGCTGAACCTGACACTCCAGACAGCTGTGGTTGGCACATCGTGGATCATCAGAAGTGGTGCAGGGGAAGGGGGCCCATGGCTGGGTGCCTTAACACCAACCACAGCTGTGCTGCAACCTGGAGTATCTGTACCCGGCTGATTACACATATATCTTTGTTTCAGCTTGCATCAAGGACTCTATACTCTGTGCCCCAAACACCCTGGCCTAGCCAGGGACACTTGATGACTCCCCTTCCCCATTCCCACTCACCAGGAACACCCAGCCTGCTAAGGGCACTTTATGACTCACCTTCCCTCATTCCCTTCTTTATAAAGACCCTGCCTCCCCAGCTATTGCTGCTATTCAGATCCACTGAGAAGCCCGGCACATGATAGTTGCTGTCAATAAACCACTCCTTTCATGCCAGCTAACAGGAGTGTGGTCTTGTGTGGGTTTGGGGGTGCCTCTTCCCTGACAGTTTTCCTGTCATCCATGGAGTCATCACTTAGCAAAGTTCCCACAGCCCTCACAGCTGCTCTGGATCAGCACCAGGTTTGGTGGTAGAGGTAAGTTGGGAGAAAGGTGGGGGTGGTTCCAAAACTATAGCACAGTGAGGTAGCAGGTAGGGCAGCGGTTATGGCCCATGAGAAATTGGCTACTCTTCACTCATCTAGGCTTTGCTCAGGGCTGCACAGGTAAAAGCATGCAGAGTTGCCTACCCCTGTATACCACTGAAGGCCCAAAGGCAGAACTAGAGCTTGAAGGACAACTGACCGGCGGAACCGTTGCTCATCCCTTCTCAGACTGTCCCAGAGGAGTGACCTTTTGCTGACATGCTTGCCCAGCCAGACAGCTCCGCTCTCTCTGCCCCCTTCAGGGCTTTACTTGTGGGAGTCAGAGGCAACAAAGTTTGTCTATAGAACCTCAGTGCCCCCTCATAGTTTGTGGCCTTTTGACCTTAGCATTCAAACCCTTGCCCACATTTAACTCAGAGCAGCTTTCTCTAGGTCATGAAAAGTTACTTGCTGGCACAGCATGGGGTGCCGGGATTGAACCACAGTCCCTGTGGTTGCCTGAGCTTTCCTGAGCAGGTGCTTTAAACTGATAAACCATCTCGTCAGCCCTTGAAAAAGCTAAAAGTGTATTATCCCACATTTGAAGTACACAGTGCTTGCATTTGTCCCAGGCACTCTGCACAAGGAAACAACAGTTTTTCATCTCTTCCCCTCCACACTTGGAAAAGCAAGTTCTCCCTCCAATCCCTATTCAGTCAAATCTTTCCCTCCCCTCCCCTCCCCTCCCCTCCCCACCTCTTCCCTTTCTCATGTGAAGAACTTCTTCTCCTTTGTAATCTTTGCTCTGTTTTTCTCCTTATTTACATCTTGGGTTGGGAGAATGCCTATGGTTAAGAATTCAGCCAGTATCATGACGCTGTTTTGGGGAGAAAAGAAGCCCTTCTCCTATGTGCGCTGGATTACTTCTGCAGCTACTTAAAAGCTCAGGGGACAGAAATGCCCTACAACCTCTTCCCCTTAGGAATTCCCAGCATAGAAAGAAGGGAGCACACTTGCCCAGCTGACCCAAAAGTAAGGAAGAAGGCAGGCCTGGCGGGGTCCTTTGCACTTTCGCCTTGGTACTGCCCATACTGCCCATTAGCTGACCGTCTCACCCCCAGACACCCATCACCTGGGCCCAGGGATTGGGCTTTAACCCCAGGTGTATTTAGTAAGTGGCATGGCCAGGAGCTTTTGGTTTGACCCATTGCCTGGTGTGTCTTTGAATAGTGCCAACTACCACTCTGGAGGCATCCCACTTTGACAAGAGGCCCTCAGTACAGGAAGATATGTGAGAAGGCACGCAGAGCCCATGGTGCGAATTTCTCCAGCACAGGTAAAAGTACTGCAGCTGTGCTGCATGGCTCCTTGCAAAGTGGCTCAAACCTGACAAAAACAGCCAGGCTGTCAGGAGCCACACGCACAGCTGCAGTATATTTGTCTGAGCCAGACAAATTCCAATCATGGGCTCCTCGTGCCTTCTCTCAGCTGCAGGCAATTCGAGACTTTCTGTAAGGCATCTCGTGTTCAATACAGGACAAATATCTTCTTCTATATTGAGGCCACCTCTCTTCAAAGCAGAACATTTTGAGGGTGGAGGTTGGCACCATTAATAGCTATCTAGGGCAATGGGTATAAACCAGGAGGTTTAGTTCACTCCACTTACTAAATAGACCTTGCATTAAAGCCTGCTCCCTGGGTTCAGGTGATGGGTGTTTGGGGTCAATACAGCTAGCCAATGGGCAGTGAGGACAACACCAAAGGGTGGGGTTAAAGGACCCTGCCTAGCTTGCCCTCTTCCCTGCTCTTCGGTCTGCCATGTGAATGTGTTGTTTTGCTTCCAAGCCGGAAGTTCCTCTGAGGAAGAAGCACTAAGTTTTTTTTTTCTCTCTGTCTCTTGAGCTCTTCTAGCATATAAGTAGCTTCAGGGGGAATCTAGCACACAAAGCAGAAGGGCTCCTTTTCCCCTTGAAGCAGTGTTATGTTACTGGTGGAATTCTGAATAGGCAATCATTTATACCAATAGCCCAGGTATAAATAAGGAGCAAAAGACAGAAAAGTTACTAGAAAGTGGGAAGAAGTTCTTTCCATGAGAAAAGGAAGAAGAAACAGGGAAGGGGAGTGAGTGTAGGGAAGGGAAAGAAGATATGACTAAATAGAGAGTGAAGGGAGAAATGGAGCTTTGACAAGTGTGGGAAAGAAGGGCTAGGGAAAGTGGCACAAAAAGATGTTTTGTCTGTGTGCAGAGTCCCTGGGACAAATCGGAGCATTATGTACCTCAAACGCGGGATGACAGCCTTTAAAACTTTCTCCTAGCCGGGCGTGGTGGCGCATGCCTGTAATCCCAGCACTCGGGAGGCTGAGGCAGGAGGATCGGTACGAGTTCAAGACCAGCCTGGGCTACAAAAGTGAGCTCAAGGCCACCCTGAACTGCATAGTGAGACCCTGTCTCAAAAAGAAAAAAAAAAAAAAAACTTTCTCCTAAAGTAGCAACTTCTTGTGATCCAGAGAAAGCTACTCTGAATTAAATGTGGGCAGGAAGGTGGGTTTTTTTTGTTTTTTGTCTTTGAGATAGGGTCTCACTATGCAGTTCTGGCTGGCCTTGAGCTCACTTTTGTAGCCCAGGCTGGTCTCGAACTCTCACTGATCCTCCTGCCTCAGCCTCCCAGTGCTGGGATTACAGGTGTGCGCCAACACAACCAGCTTGGGCAGGGAGTTTGGATGCCATGGGCCATGAGGGGTCCTGGGTGTCTTCAGGAAAACTTATGTGGGCTCTGAGTCCTGAAAGCCAAGCTCTGAAGGGGGAGCTAAGCCACGTGGCCCAGCGCGTGCACCAACAAATATTTGCTTGCTCCTCGGGGCAGTCTGAGAATGGATAAGAAACCGTTTTGCTCCTCAGTGTTGTCCTTGAAGTCCTTTGTGGATTCAGTGGTACATGGGGCCAGGTTGCTACTCATGCTTCAGCCTGGGCAGCCCTGAGCAGACACCAGGTGGGTGAAGAGTGGCCGGTTTTCCGTGGGCCATATCAGTTGCATAGCTGCTACCTCACTGGGCTATACTTTCAGAACCACCCTCAACTTTCTCCCAAGTTACCTGTATCACCACACATGGTGCTGATCCAGAACAGCTGTGAGGACCCTCGGGGTTGCAGGAAATTGGGTGAATGCTGCCTCTGTAGCAGTTAGTGCCTAGGTGGTCACACTGACAGGCCACACTTGGCAGTAAAAGAGTGTGGGTTGCCATGCACAGTGATAATTAGATAAAATTTGTCAAAGGGCTGGGTCAAGGGCCATTTTTGCCCCTCCTGTCTTGAGCGATTGGAGTGTGGGCTGGGGGTGGGGCTTGGGCTAAGCTCCCAGCACCCTCCAGGTCTCCTATCTCTCAGCTCAGCAGTTCCCTTTTTTTTTTTTTAAAGAATTTTTTTTTAGCCAATTTCTTTATTTTATATTTTGTTTTATTTTTTTTTCTTGTTTCAGAACTTTTGTTTATTTATTTATTTTTATAGTCCACTCAGCCTGCCCTGCTGGTGCAGCATGTGGTGCCATAGATCAGACCGCGGTCCCTGCAACCACCTAAGCTTTCCTAAGCAGACGCTTTGAACCACTGAGCCATCCTGCCAGGCCCCCTTAAAGAATTTTTAATTAATTTTTTTTTTGTTTGTTTCAGAAGTTTTGTTTATTTTTTAAGTTTTACTTAATTTTTTTAGTTTTATTTATTCATTATTTTTTCTTGTTTCAAAAGTTTTGTTTGTTTATTTGTGTGTTTTTATGGCCGGTTCAGCCTGCCCCAAGGGCAGGGCTGGCTCAGCATGTGGTACCAGGGACCAAACCGCGGTCCCTGCAGCCGCCTAAGCTTTCCTAAGAAGGCACTTTAGACCACCAAGCCATGCTGCCAGGCCCCAAGCCCTGTTAAGTTTTAAGTAAACTGGATCCATATATGAAATGGTGTGTTAGGTTTACTGTTGGGGTTACGGTCAGTTTTAGGGTTTGCGTTCAGATTCAGTTTCTCCTTTCAGTTCGATTGTGAGGAATAGGGGGTCAGGTTACTGTTTGTGTTTGCATTTGCATTCGGGTTGGGCCTTAGAGTTAGGTTGTCAGCATGTAGGGTATGTTTACTGTATTAGGGTTAAGGTTTCTCTTAGGTTTCGAGATAGGGTTTGGGAGTTAGGGGTGGGGTATAAGCGTTACTCTTAAGGTGTTAGTTTCAGGTTTAGGTTTAGGATTTGGGTTCGGGTTGTGGATGGGTTTATGGTTCGAGTTTGGTTTCATGTTAGATTTCAGGTTAGGATTATGGTTTGTATTAAGTTTTGTGTTAAGATGAGTGGGGTAGTGTTAGTGTGTTGGGCTGAGTGTTAGGGGTTTAGGGCAACGGTTAGGATTCTGGTTCAGGTTGTAGAGATAGCATCTTAGTGTTAGGGTTGGTGTGTTAGGGTTAAGGTTAGAGTTAGTGTTCCTGTTAGGCTTAGAGAGTTAGGCTTGGGGAGTTTGTGTGTGTCTTAGGATGTACGGGTTATACTTAGGTTTAGGAATAGGGTTTGGGTTCAATATGGTGTTGGGTTGGGGTTTAGATGTAGGATTTGTGTTCATGTGAGGCTTCAGGGTAGGGTTAGGGTTCAGGTTAGTGTTCCTCTTACCGTTAGTGGGTTAGTGTCAGTGTGTTTGGGTTAAGGTTAGGTTGTTAGGGTTATGGTTAGGTCTCACGTTACTGTTGTAGTTTTGGTGTTTTAAGGAGTACGGTTAGTGTGTTAGGGTTACTGTTAGGGTTATAGTCAGTTTTAAGGTTTGGGTTCAGATTCAGGTTATACTTTGAATTCGATTGTAAGGACTATTGGGTCAGGTTACTGTTTGTGTTTGCGTTTACATTCAGGTTGGGGCCTTAGAGGTAGGGTGTCAGCATGTAGGGTAGGTTTACTGTATTAGGGTTAAGGTTTCTCTTAAGTTTCAAGATAGGATTAGGGAGTTATGGTTTGGGAGTGTTATTGTTAGTGTTAGGTTTAGGTTTAGGTTTAGGTTTAGGTTTAGGTTTAGGCTTTGGGTTCGGGTTGGTGTTGGATGGGTTTAGGCTTCGAGTTTGGGTTCATGTTAGACTTCGGGTTAGGATCAGGGTTTGTGCTAGGTTTTGTGTTAAGGTGAGTGTGTTACTGTTAGTGTGTTGGGCTTAGTGTTAGGGTTTTAGGGCAACAGTTAGGATTCTGGTTCGGGTTGTAAGGATAGCATCTTAGCATTAGCGTTAGTGTGTTTGCGTTAGGGTTAGTGGTATTATTTGTGTTAGGGTTAGAGTGTTAGGCTTGTGGTTTTAGGGTTTGGCTTAGGGTATAGGGTTATACTTAGGTTTAGGTATAGGGTTTGGGTTCAGGATGGTGTTGTGGTGGGGTTTATTTTTTTTTTTTAACACATAAATAAGTTTATTTTTAGTGACTGAATGTCTTAAAATATACTGTGGAACTTCAGAACATTTTCCCAATGGAAATACATTTTTACTGTTCGAAAATCAATAATCACACTGAAGAAAAGTGTAACAAAAAGCACCCCAAAATATCATCAGAGAAACTGCTTTGGTGAACACTCACTGGATTTGCATTATACAGTCTTATACACTATACAGTCTATTGCCTTGTAACATATTGACATTTTACCAAATAATTTTATTTTTTGTATGTAGTTGAGGGTGAGTTTGAACTCACTGTGTACCCCTGGCTGTCCTTGAACATGCAGCAATCCTTCTGACTCGTCCTCCTGATTGCTGTGATTATAGGTGTGCACCATTATGCTTGGCTCAAAATAACTTTATGTAAATAGATTTAAGCGTTTAGTTTGGAAGCCCCATTTTACATTGGAATTAATTTTCTATTAAAAGACATGCTTCCCCCCCAAATTTCTGTTAAAATAAAGTGAATTTTATGTGTAAATAACATACCTCACTTGCTGTTATTTCTTTTTTTTTTTAAGAATTTTTTATTTTATTTATTTATTTATTTTTTTTTCTTATTTCAGAACCCTTGTTTGTTCACTCATTTTCTTGGCCAGCTCAGCCCACCCAGAGGGCAGGGCTGGCGCAGCATGTGGTGCCAGGGATTGAACTGCGGTCCCTGAAGCCGCCCAAGCTTCTCCAAACAGGCGCTTTAGACCACTGAGCCATCCTGCCGGGCTACTTGCTGTTATTTCTTAGGCTCATAACATGGAATAACAGATTAAAACCAACATATATTTAAAATGTTACTCTGTTCAGCTTAATCCTAACAAAGTAAGCAAATTACACTATTTACATTATTTCTCCATCTTGCTTTTAGCACATCTCTAATAATCTGATATATGAAAGGAGAATTATGAATTGGGTAGCATTTTTCAAGTTTTTAAGAATTCATCATCCATAGTAGCACATCTGACATTTTGTGCAAATAGACACACAGATACACAAATAGTAACCTTTCTCCATTTGACGTGTTCCAATATGTTCTAATTATTTTATTTCACTTTAGAAGATGTTGTGTTGACTCTAAGCTTAGGAACAACTACTAGGTTGAGATTCAAGTAGTCTGAAAAACTGTTCTAATTGTACTAACTTATTTTTAATACATCTTTCTAAAACAAAGCTCTCTGTTTACTCAGGCTGTAAAAGAATAGAAAGACATCTGTTATATGGTAATGGTAGCTTCTGTCATCTCAGCAGAGGTAAACATGCCCCAACAACTTATGCAGAGAAATAAAAGGAAAACAGTGCAACAGCAACAGCCTGGAATAATTTTCTATTTATCTAAATTGTATACTCTTTCTCTCCTGTACTATAAAAGTTACAGAACCTTACAAACAGGCAATCATTTTTAGAAAATGAGTATTGGTTAATAGCTGGTGATGGTCATCAGCGGCCAACAGACGTGCCATGTACTGCACCTTTGGATCCCTCCCTGCTCGTCAGACAACTGTAGTAAAAGGCTTGTTCCACTGTGCTGTCATTCAGCAGTTGAGAGTTACAGCACAGGAACACTGTTAGCCTACCTTCCCCACTACCTCTGGTTGACACTCCACTCCCAGCCCATAGCCAGCCCTGTGTACCTGGTAGGTGGTAACTAAGCCATCTCACAAGGGTATGGTGGGGTTTAGATGTAGGACTTGGGTTCATGTTAGGCTTCAGGTTAAGGTTAGTGTTTGGGTTAGTGTTTGTCTTAATGTTAGTGGATTAGTGTCCGTGTGTTGGGGTTAGGCTTAAGTTGTTAGCGATATGGTGAGCACTCACGTTCCTGTTGTAGTTTTGGTGTGTTAAGGGTTAGTGTGAGTGTGTTAGTGTTAGTGTTAGGGTTACGGTCAGTTTTAGGGTTTGGGTTCAGATTCGGGTTCTCCTTTGCGTTCGAGTGTTAGGATTATTGGGTCAGGTTTACTGTTGGTGTTTGCGTTTGCATTCGGGTTGGGGCCTTAGAGTTAGTGTGTCAGCATGTACGCTAGGTTTACTGTGTTAGTCTTAAAGTTTCTCTTAGGTTTCTAGATAGGGTTAGTGAGTTAGGGTTGGGGTGTAAGTGTTACTCTTAAGATGTTAGTTTTAGGTTTAGGTTTAGGTTTGGGTTCAGGTTGGTGTTGGGGATGGGTTTAGGGTTCGAGTTCGGTTTCATGTCAGACATTGTGTTAGGGTTAGGGTTTGTATTAGGTTGTGGGTTAAGGTGAGTGGGTTAGTGTTAGTGTGTTGAGCTTAGTGGTAGGGGTTTAGGGCAACGGCTATGGTTCTTTTTCGGGTTGTAAAGATAACATCTTAGCGTTAGGATTGGTGTGTTGGGGTTAGGGTTAAAGTTAGTGTTCCTGTTAGGGTTAGAGACTTAGGGTGTAGGGGTTATACTTAGCTTTAGGAATAGGGTTGGGTTCAATATGGTGTTGGGTTGGTGTTTAGATGTAGGATTTGGGTTCATATTAGGATTCAGGTTAGGGTTAGTGTTCGGGTTAGTGTTTGTCTTAAGGTTAGTGAGTTAGTGTGTTGGGGTTAAGGTTAGGTTGTTAGGGTTATGGTTAGGTTTCACATTGCAGTTGTAGGTTTGGTGTTTTAAGGAGTATGTTTAATGTGTTAGGGTTATTGTTAGGGGTTTAGTGTTATGGTTAGTTTTAGGGTTATTTTTAGGGATATTGTCACAGTTCAGGTTAGGGTTACTGTTCGAGTTAGGCTTAGGGCTAGTGTTAGCCCTAGGTTAAGCATTATAGTGTAAGGTTTAGTGTGTTAGGCTTAGCGTTAGAGGTTTAGTGTTATCGTTAATTTTAAAGTTATATTCAGGACTATCTTTAAGGTTAGTGTTAAGTTTAGGGTTCTAGTTAGGGTTAGGGTTAGCGTGAGGCTTAGGTTAAGCGTTAACGTGTAAGCTTTACCGTTTTAGGCTTAGCGTTAGGGGCTTAGTGTTATGGTTAGTTTTAGAGTTATGTGCACTGATACGGTCAGCATTAGTGATAGGTTTAGAGTTCCAGTTAGGGTTAGGGTTATTCTTCGTTTACCATTGGAGCGTAAGTTTTAATGTGTTAGGCTTAGCGTTAGGGGTTTGTTGTTGTGGTTAGTTTTAGGGTTATGTTCAGGGATAGCTTTAGGGTTAGTGTTAAGTTTAGAGTTCTATTTAGGGTTAGGGTTAGCGTGAGGCTTAGGTTAAGCATTAAAGTGTAAGCTTTATTGTGTTAGACAGCGTTAGGGGTTTAGTGTTATCCCTAGTTTTAGGGTTATGTTGATGGATAATGTTAGGGTTGGGGTTAGTGTTAGTTTTAGGGTTCTAGTTACAGTTAGGATTAGGGTGAGGGTTAGGCTTAAACTTAGGTTTAGCATTAGAGTGTAAGGGTTAATGTGTTAGTGTTAGCTGTAGGGTTTTTATGTTATGGTTAGTTTTAGGGTTATGTTTAGGGATAGGCTCACAGTTCAGGTTAGGGTTACTGTTCGAGTTAGGGTTAGAGGTACGGGTAGGCTTCGGTTTAGCTTTAGATTGTAAGGGATAATGTGTTAGGGTTAGCGTTAGGGGTTTAGTGTTATGGTTAGTTTTAGCGTTATGTGCAGGGATACAGTTAGCGTTAGTGATAGGTTTAGTGTTCTAATTAGGGTTAGGATTAGGCTTAGGTTTATCATTAGAGTGAAAGGTTTAGTGTGTTAGGCTTAGCGTTAGGGGTTTAGTGTTATGGTTAGTTTTAGGGTTATATTCAGGAATAGCTTTAGGTTTAGTGTTAAGGTTACAGTTCTAGTTAGGGTTAGGGTTAGGGTGAGGCTTAGGTTTAGCGTTAGAGTATAAGGTTTAGTGTATTAGGCTTAGCGTTACGGGTTTAGTGTTATCATTTGTTTTAGGGTTATTTTAGGGATAGGGTTAGGGTTAGTGTTAGAGTTCTATTTAGAGTTAAGATTAGGGTTAGTGTTAGGGTTAGGCTTAGGTTTAGCGTTAGAGTGTAAGGGTTAATGTGTTAGGGTTAGCGTTAGGGGTTTAGGGATATGGTTAATTTTAGGTTTATGTTCCGAGATAGAGTTAGGGTTAGTGTTAGGCTTAGGGTTCTAGTTAGGTTTAGGGTTAGGTTTAGGCTTAGGTTTAATGTTAGTGTGTAAGGGTTATTGTGTTAGGTTTCGCCTTAGCGGTTTAGTGTTATAGTTAGGTTTATGTTTAGGAATAGGGTTATGGTTAGTGTTAGGGTTAGTTTTCTAGTTAGGGTTATGGTTAGGGTTAAGCTTAGGTTAAGCGTTAGATTGTAAGGGTTAGTGTTTTAGGGTTAGTGTTAGGGGTTAGTGTTATGTTTAGGGTTTATGTTTAGGGATAGGGCCACAGTTCATGTTAGGTTTACTGTTCGAGTTAGGGTTAGAGTTAGGGTTAGGCAAATGCCTGGAGACATTCCAGCTCAACACAGGAAATAACATGCAAGGCACAGATGCAGGACAGCCCAGGCCTGTCCAAGGATAGAGCAGAAGCTCATCACCCTGAGGTTTGGAGCCATCCAAGACAAGTGAGTTTGCTTCAAGGTAGGATCTCAGCTTGTGGCTGGGTCCCTATGCCTGCAGTGTTAGCCTACAAGTGCTGCCCACCAAGCATGAGGCACATCTTTCCGAAGGAGTGTGCCATGTATAAGGAGAAAGTCATATTAAACATTGGATTTAGCATGAGATCCATGATTAGAAGGTGTCAGAATGGGAAAAGCATTTAAATTTAATTTTCCTGTAACAGCAGGAGAGTAAAAGGACTAAAGTACTGCGAATGCTGCTCAGTGTGAAGGCCTCGGGTAGAATCCCTTATACTCCATCCCATAAGTGAGCCTGAGTAAATGCCTGGTGGGAGGGCGAGGCTGACCCAGTCTGCACTGCAGCCTGGCAAGTATGTGGCTCAGAACCACTGCTGGTCTCTGACACTGCCCACCAAGTCAGGCTGTCAGCTCACTGTGGAGTTCTGCAGGCAGCCTCCACCCCACAGACCCCCTCTGGAGGCTTAGATGAGTGAGCAGCAGCTGAATGACAGCAATACCTTCTTCACTTGGCCCTTGAGTTCAAGCCTAGGGTTTTTCACACAGAGGTCTAAGACAACCCCCATCCCCTGAGGCTTCTGATTAGCATGGTCCTGGGGGGGGCCTGCAGCTGGACCTCAGCAGTGCCCTTGGAAGGGTGATGTGCATAGCAGAGAGACCTTCACCATGGCTGAGCGGCACCGCACAGCATGCCTCTCCACACAGTCCTTATCCAAACGTTTCTGGATGTTAGGTTGGCTGCATGGCTTGGATGCTCTGAAAAATGCTCTCAAAACATGGCTAATCAGAGATGCTGGGCACAGTGCTACACACCTGCAGGTACCAACACTTGGGAAGCTGAGACAGGAGGGTGCCTGTGGACTTGAGGTCAGCCTGGAATACATGGATTAAATTTGAGAACTTTGTGGTGAAACCTTGCCACAGACAGATGGACAGATAGACAGACAGATAAATGAAATCAGGTGCATTACCTAGCTTTGCCCTTTCTCCAGAATAATTCAGACATTTCTGGTCTTTGGTGGCTCTTTATACATTTTAGAGATTTTTTTTTCCATATGAAAAAAGCATTGAGAGAGTCTCTAGCGGGCTGCAGGGCGCGGGTGGCACATACCGTACTAGGTCAGGTGGCGCTCCCTGGTGAGCTGCTGCTGCCTGAGCAGGAGAAAACAGAGGGCCCTGGCATCGCAGGGGACCAACCCTTGCACCTGAATGCTGGTGTGCGGTCGTGAGTGCGCGTGGTGTGCGGCCCAGGCTTGCGATGCTGTGGACATGACTGCTAGTCACCAAGTGTGGCCTCCTTCATCACAAGGACCCTGGCAGCGGCAGCAGTGGTGGCATTTACTGGGTGGACTCGCAGCAGAAGCGGTATGTACCAGTGAAAGGAGACCACGTGATTGGCATAGTGACAGCCAAGTCTGGAGATATATTTAAAGTTGATGTTGGAGGGAGTGAGCCAGCTTCTTTGTCTGACTTGGCATTTGAAGGTGCAACTAAAAGAAACAGACCAAATGTGCAGGTTGGAGACCTCATCTATGGCCAGCTTGTGGTTGCTAATAAAGATAGGGAACCAGAGATGGTCTGCATTGACAGCTGTGGAAGAGCCAATGGAATGGGTGTAATTGGACAGGATGGACTTATCTTTAAAGTGACATTAGGCTTGATTAAACGCTGTTGGCACCAGATTGTGAAATCATACAGGAAGTGGGAAAACTCTATCCACTAGAGATTGTATTTGGAATGAATGGAAGAATATGGGTTAAGGCAAAGACTATTCAACAGACTTTAATTTTGGCAAACATTTTAGAAGCTTGTGAACACATGACAGCAGACCAAAGAAAACAGATCTTTGCCCGATTGGCAGAAAGTTGATAAATCTCAACTTCTTTAATGAGTCAGTTGAACCAGAAACTGGGTTTCCTAGGAAAACTTTTCAGGTGGACCTCTCCTACTAAATCTTAAGTAGGTAAGATGTGAATGTACATATTGCCTGAGTCTTAAATGTAATATTTTTATAATTGCTGGTTTTCAAAAAAAAAGGCATTGAATCTCTCTGTCTCCATCTCTGTCTCTCCATCTCCATCTCTGTCTCCGTGTCCCCCCCCCCCCCGCTGCTTCAGCATGGACACTGGACCCAGGACTTTGTTCTTACTAGGTAAGTGCTGTCCCCTGATCTGTCCCTGGGTCTTACTTATCTTACATCAACAGGGTTCTGCTGACTGGCCTCAGAAGCCTTTATAATACCCTGGCAAGTCTACTCCTAATTTCTTCTGAGACAAAAGAATCACGTATTCATCATGAAATTCTTTAGTTGTTCTTTGCCATGGAAGTATTTCAATTCTCCATCAAACCTGAAAGAGTTTTACAGGGGATAGCAGTCTGGGCTGAAATCTGTTTTAAGGAAGGACTTCAAGAACTCTCCTCCATGCTTTTCTTGACTTCATGGTTTGTGAAGAGAAATCTGCCATTATTCTGATGGGTTTTCCTTTAAATGTGATCTGTTTCTTTAGTGGCTTTTAGTATGTTATTTTTGTGCTGGGTTTCTGGGATTTTGACTATTATATGTCTGGGTGTGTTTTTAATTGGATTGATGTCATTTGGAGTTCAATATGCCTCAGCCACTTCACTGCCATATCATTTCCCATATTTGGGAAGTTTTCTGCTAATACTTCTGTCCATATTCTTTTTATGTCATTTGTGTTAACTCCTTTCTTGTTGATGCCAGTTAATCTCACATTGTTCATCTTTGCATCATCTTGTTGATATTGAATGAAGGAATTACGTATTCAGAATAAATAATTTTGAAATGCCAAGAAACATAACATAAAAGTCAGCACTAGTTGGATGCACATTGGAAACACGTGCATATGGAAAGCATTAGATCAGGACATGTGAGAGCTGCAAATCAACTTTCCCCTGACCTTCAACCCAGTCTCCTTTCCCTCTCCCTCTTTTGAAAACCATCACTGACTGAGTCCACCCTACAATGACTGCTGCTCCTTCTCTCATCCACAAGCCTGTTGGCTTGATTGAACTCAGGATTTCTTTTTCCAATTTGTGTATAATTCTTGTGTACAGTGGCCACTGCAACAGTCTTATGTTCTTTCCCCACACACTCATACATAGAATAAGTATTTGCATAACACTAGTCATTTTTAAAACAGGTCATAAAAGGGTTACTTTATTTCTTCCTTGCTAACACTTATTAAAAGCTAAAAGGGAGAAACAAACTAAGCAGGTGATGTAGAGCTAAAACAACATGTTCTGAGCCACATGCTTTTCTCCAAGTAGAACTGCTCCTCATCCCCAGGGACTTCAGCCTCCTTATGGGTGGTAGGTTCTGTCAGTGGCTTCAGAAGCCCCACAGAGATGGTCCAAGCCATTTATAATAGTATAATTGTATTGGTTCAGTCCCTGGCATGCCATGCTGGCCCTGCCCTCAGGGCATGGTGAGACAGCGATTGAGCCTGGGCATGGGGATGCACTCCTGTAACCCCAGTGTTTGGAGGGCACTCCTACACCTCCAGTGTAACTCCAAGAGAATCACTAGAGTCTAGTCTGCATAGTGAGATCTTGTAGACGATGTAGACCCTGACCTAAATAAAGAAAAATTAAAATAAAAATGTATGCACCAAATACTGAAGTACCCAACTATATAAGACAACTAATAATGAACATGAAAAATCTAATAGCCAAAGCCACAATATTTTTTAATCTTTAAAAGTTCATTTTAAAGATTGAAAATAGCAGAAACAAAGATAGGAAAAGAGTAACACACAAGAGTAAATATAATACAGAATTTCAAAACAAAAACAAAAACTTAATAATGGTTGTATTACATATTTTCATCATCAAATCTGTTTAGATTAATAGATATAGGTATATAAGATTGGGGAAATAATTAAACATTAACACTTTCAATAAACCTTAAATTTTTTTTAACTCTTCCAAATACATTTTGTATTTAGGTCATTCTTCTAAAAAAAAATTTATAGGTGTTGAGAATGCAGAAAACACAAGGTCTAAAGTTTCATTCCTGGTACCCCCAAAAAGTTATTTATTTATTTATTGTTCTTTTGAGTTCTTATACTAGGGAGATTATATGATAATTGCAAATATAGGTTTGGTCAAAACCACAATCTAAATAAGAATATTCATGTGATGCTGCACATCAAGCTAGAAAAGAACAAACCAAGCCCAGAGCCAAAAGATGGGAGGAAATTATTATAAAGAATAGAGCAAAAATTAATGCAATGTTCTTTTGTAAAGAAAACAATAGAATTAATGACTCCAAAAGCTGGTTGTTTGAAAGATTAAATAAAATTTAAAAACCATTAGCTAACTTTATCAAAATGAGAGAAAAACTCAAAATCAAGCAATAAGGCAATTAAAATGATAAAATTACTACAGACCTTATGGATATTCAGAAGATCATCAATAACAACACAAAATGCTTTATGAGGTAACCATGATGTCCTAAGACCCATTATGACCCATACAGGTTATTATAATACCCGTTATGATGTAAAGCTAACCACATAATTATCATTATGACACAAAAATGATGTCACAGTACTGATTATGAGGTAAGCATAACGTTGTAAGACGTGTTATGATGCATAGTTATCATGCAACTATGATGATCAGCATCATACTGATTATGAGGTAACCATTACCTCATAATACATATTAAAATGCAAACATGACAACACAATACCCTCTATGAGGTAGACATTACTTGTCTTAAGACCCATTACAACTCATATAGATCATCATAATACCCACTATGAGGTAAGCATGATGTCACAGTAGGCATTATGAGTGATATGTGATATCACAATAACATTCATGAGGTGAGTATGACATTGTAAGATCCATTATTATTTTTTTTTATTTGTATATATGTATTTATTTATTTTTGTGGGTCTGGAGTTGGAACTCATGACCTTGCTCTTGCCAGTCAGGCACCTGTGCCATGGAGCTATATCCCCGGCCCCTGTAAGATCCATTATAATGCAAATTTTTCATCACAATTCCCATTATGAGATAACCCTAACCTAATAATACCCCTTACAAAGTCCCTATGATGTCATTGTACTCGCTATGAGGCATGCATCACATTGTAAAGCCCATTATAAGTCTACCATAATGTCATAATTGCCATGATGATGTAAACATGGCATCATCATACTGTTTATGAAGTAACCATTATACCATAATACTGATTATGACACAAGCATCACACCACAATGCATTTTCTGAGGTACCCAAGCCATCTTAAGAACCACTATGATGCAAACAGAATGGCATTATTCATTTATGAGGTAATCATGACATTGTGATACCCATTATGAGGCATGGATGATGTAATAATACCCATTTCAACATCGCCATGACATAGTAATACCCAGTACGATGGAAGCGTGACATCATAATACCCATTGTGAGGTCACCCTGCCATCAGAATAATCGTAATGATGCAAAAATGACATCACAATACACTTCATGAAATAACCATGGTGTCATAAATGCAATATTGCATAATATGCATCTCTGATAACTTTGTCTAAACAATATTAGTGCAAACATATCTCTCCTCAGTGAACTAAAAGAAATATAATATTCACATTGAGGTAAATTTGAAGTCATAATACCTATTAAGAGGCATACATGACATCATAATCCCCTTTATAAGGTAAACATGATTTCATGATACCCATTCTGACCAATGAACAACATCATAACACCCTGTATGAGTTAATCAAACTCATACAACTCATTTTGATGCAAACATGATTTCACCACACAGTTTATGACATAACTATGACATCATAAGCACCAGTATGATGCATATAGGACATTATTAACCCCACTATGAGGTAAACATGATGTCATAATACACATTATGAGTGATACATGATATAATACACATTATGAGTTATCCCTCACTTCAAAATACTCATTAGGACACAAACATGGCTTCAAAATGGCCTTTATGAGGTACACTTGACAGCCTAATACCCATTATGACGCAGACATGACATCATAATACCCATTTTGATGTCACCATGGCATGCGATAGGCATTATGATAGACATTAACAACATAAAACCCATTATGAGGTCACCATGACATCATTATAGCCATTATGATGCAAACATATCATCATACCCTTTATGAGCTAAACATGATGTGATAAAACACACTATAATGCAAATATGATACCATGATACACTTTATGAGGTAACCATGATGTTATAAGACATATTATGAGTAATACGTGATTTCATAATACACATAATGAGATAACCCTGAGCACAAAATTCTCATAACGAAGCAAACATGACATCATAATATACTGTATGAGGCCAACATGAGGAGGCCTCACTATCCTACCCATTTCAGACATCCACTCAACAGAATCAACAATTTATGTCACAATTACAAAGTGAGATATGTTTTCCCAAATGAATGTGTTTATCTTTATATGTCTATGTATTCATCTGTGTATATATCAATGCTACATTCTACGTGTTACCTTTACTCATTGTGTACATATCTAAGGTACATGCACTCGCAAATGAAACATACATATACATATATATATATGTGTATATATATGTATATATATATGCAGTTACATATTACTGATATAAATTAATCTGCAATGTTTAGCTTAATGGGAAGCATGTGAGATTAGATAATATTAATTGATTAATGCATTTAGGAATAGGTTATTGCATATTATCTTTTTTTTTTCTTTTTTGGTACCAGGGATGGAACTCAGGATGTTGTGTTTGCCAGGCAATCACTTATTCTATTGAACTATCTCCCCAGCCCTGTTACTTTATACTCTTCTTTCTGTTTATGTACACTCTACTACTGAAAACCTACATACTGCGGCCAGCAAGATAGCTGAGCTGTCAAAAGTGCCTGCTTGGGCAAACTGAGGCAGGCACAGGGGACCACACTTTGGTCCCCAGTACCACATGCTGTGACAGCCGCTCCCTCAGGGTGGGCTGAGCTGAGCCCCCAAAAAATGATTATAAAAGATATTCTACATATGTAAAAGTGGAATGAAAAAGACTTCCTCACATTTCTTAATATTATTACTTTGAGACCTTTTTGAATTTTAATTTTCTGATTAATTTTCATGAGAAAAAGATATAAAATAGTAATGGAATAGTTTCCAAAAGTTGCATAGGATAGTGACAATAATTAATACATTGCATATTACTTATAGTAGTTATTTGGAGGAGAAGATGCTCACCTGATAACTTTGTCCAAGCAGTATATTAGTGCAAACATATTTGTTCTCATTAAACTAAGAGAAAGTAGTGTAGCTATCCTATCTTAAATATAGGCATATCATATATATCTCCCAACAAACTGGTCCTTTATACTTTTAGAAAGTTAGCTGCACATGACACTATATTCCCTAGTGATTAATAGTTGACCAACCAAGACAGGATTTTTATCTCAGGACCACTTTGAAAATGTTGATCCATCCAATGTACATGGCATATGGACTGAGACTTCTAGTTTTAGTGAACTTTGTCATTTTGGGTGGTCCTAGGAAGGTTACCTCATGAAATTGGAGCACTCTCTGCTCATCCCTTACTGAAAATATTAGAGCCAAGAGGCTGAATCAACAGCTATTTCTTTTTCACAGCTCAGGAGCTTGGGAGAACAAGGTTAGAGTGCTGGCAGGATTGGATCAGTTGCTTCCGAGGATGCTCCTCTTGGTTTCTAGAGAGCACCTTGCCCTTCTTTCCATTGTCTTTGTCCTTAAGTGTATTAGGGGTGCTATTTTGCATATCCAGCTTTCTTCTTAGAAGAACTACTTAGATTGAATTAGAGCCACTCTAAGGCCTCAGTTTGCCTGAGTTACTTCAGTGTAACTATCTTCAAGTCAGCCACCTTCTGTGATATCTGGATTGGAGGCTTCAACATCTGAATTTGGGACACGCATAACCCAATCCATTACATTATATTTTATGTATAAGCTTTGTATTTAGGCTGTGCTTTATGCTTTATTTTTTTAATGCAAGACCAGAGTTCGAACTCACAACATTGCCCTTGCCACTCAGGCACTTGTGCCACATAGCTATCTCTCCAGGTCCAGCTGTGCTGGTAATAGGTGACTAAGAACAGCTAAAACAGTCAGAATCAAAGAATTCCTGTCAAAGTAGGATCCTGCGAGTCAAATGATTAAAAGTTTGAACTTTTCTGCTGCATGTGCCCCTCTGATGTCTCAGGTACTGGCTTTATGATACTGCTCATGGAAGCCAATTTGTGTTGCAATGTGGAAGGCTCACAGCACATTATTCATGGGATGTGTTCACAAAATCTCATCATAACTTCCGTAGCCATAAAGTAGCTCTGATATCTTTCCCATTACTTCTGTTATTTGCTGCAATAGACTCTCACATTTCTTGGATTGTGATGTATAATTCTACATTGTGGAGAAACACAAAGTATACATAGGGTTCCAAAGTCTCAATACTGTGTAAAACATAAGCCTGGGGACATGGAAAGTACCAAAGGCAAAGCAATACCACATATTTGCGCACCTGGACTGGATTTTGATCCTTAGTATGTTTTTGTTAATTCAGCCTTAAAGCTACAGATTTTGGCATCATTTTTCACAAATCTTTCTTAAATCCAAGTGTGTCTGTTTGGCACTCTATCAACTCTCATCAGCTATGTCTGTCTGTCTGTCTGTCTGTCTGTCTGTCTGTTTGTTTATCCATCCAGTCATCTATCTCTCATTTGTCTTGTATATATGTATCCCCTCTCTGTGTCTCATGTATCACTTTCTATGTGCTCCCTGCCCCCTGTGTGTAATCCACTCCTCCATGATATCACTCCAGGATGTTGCCATGGAGGAATCTTGATCTTTCTCCTTTAAACTTGATTTTTCTTCTAGTCTAGCTTTCACATCTCTTCCCCTCTCCATTTCCTGCACTGTCACTTTCATTTTGTTCCATGACTTCTAATATGGGCTCTAGAGTAGCTCTCATGAGCAGCTGTAGTAAAAAATATAGTCTCAGACTCTTCACAGGTAAGATATTAAGACCTAGCAAATCATAGTACATCATATTGTAATGACAGAAAAGCCTATCCATTTTGCATATCTTTTGTTAGTTCATGTGGCTGTTTTTTTTTTTTTTCTTTTATTGTCCCCAAATTGTACAAAGCTTTATTGTAACCAGGTAGAAATTCTAAAGTCAGTTTGAGATTTAAGCATTGGAAGATCTATCTTGTTTTTATTAGTGTATAAACATGTTATCAAAAAGATTCACCTTCTGGGGCCTGGCAGGATGGCTCTGGTCTAAAGCGCCTGCTTAGGAAAGTTTAGGCGGCTTCACGGACCGTGGTTCGATCCCTGACACCACATGCTGCACCAGCCCTGCCCTCAGGGCAGGCTGAGCCGGCCATAAAAATAAATAAACAAACAAAAGTTCTGAAACAAGAAAAAGAAATAAATAAAATTCTAAAAAAAAAAAAAAAAGATTCACCTTCTAAGTTATAAATAGAAGGGAATCACTTAGAGGAATCAACAGTCATACTACATGGGAAATATTTGGAAGAACCCACAACTGTAATGTCATCTTTGAAAAGGTTTGCACATGCAAAGAAATCACCAAAATCTAAGTGTGGTGGTGCACACCTGTCATCCCAGCCACTAGGGAGGCTGAAAACAGGAGAATCACTGTGAGCCTGGTCTACATAGCAAACCCCTGTACATCTTGTACTTCACATAAAAGGAAAAAAGAATACAATACTGTTTAAGTAATCAATTATATAATTGCTTAATGATTTAAGATGCTCTCCGCAAAATAATAACTGCAAAACACATAAACATAAGACTAAGCTTTTGGCTGGGCGTGGTGGCTCACGCCTGTAATCCCAGCACTCGGGAGGCTGAGGCAGGAGGATCGGTGCGAGTTCGAGACCAGCCTGGGCTACAAAAGTGAGCTCAGGACCAGCCTCAACTGCATAGCGAGACCCTGTCTCAAAAAGACAAAAAAAAAAAAAAAAAAAAAAAAAAAAAAAAAAAAAGACTAAGCTTTTGTTGTAGGCAGCTAAATTAGAAATATTATAGGCAGTCTGACCATGCCAGGCCCTGAAGGACACAATATAGAACACGAGGTCACTTTACAATTTTGGAAGAGAGAGACACTCCTTGCTGTGGGCCTGAACTCAAGACAAAAGCATAAACAAATGCAGCCACATACTTCCCTAAGGATGGGCACAGGAACTGATATTCCAAATAGGTAGCAATTACCATAAAAGAGTCTAAATCAGTCACTAATCCAACTCCCAACAGGAAGAGACCCTGTCCTGTATTCATGCCCGCTTGTCAGTTGACACTTCCCCATTATATTCTGATTCAATCAATTTGACCTGAGCAATGGTGCTCAAAATCTCATTGGCTGAGCACGCATTTGTCCCACTTCATGCCCACCTACGTGAGTTCCCATGTTCTCCACTCCCTTAGACCCACCTTACCACCTGATTTTGCTCTCTAAAAGTCCATGGAAGGGACAGCTTCCTGGGGAATGCCCTCTCAGGGCTCCCTGCTGGTCCTCTCTGGGACAGAAGCTTTCTTTCCTCCATATATATATTCTGATCATAATTTCCGTTTGATCCTAAAATTCATTCTTCACATGCAGAGAACACGAACTCATGCCAGGTACTTTTCAAGCCTGGAGCTTCATTTTTCCACCTGTATAATTTGGAGGCCGTCCACTGACATCCTATGTTACTGTGTCACTCTTGCCTCCTTAAGTTTCATTGCAGATAGTATTTTTTCCAGAACAACATCCAGTACCTTGTTCCACATGGATGTGGTTCCACTGTTGGTCATATAGCCTTGACATGTAGGTATCTTCTGATTCATCAGCTGACCTTTTCCGGTCAAATGGTGTGCATTTCATAAAACAGCCCCAGATTCTAAATCAGTGTAAAAAGTTCTCAACGCTTCCACCTGTCAGAGTTCTCTACCTAGGAACCTGAGTTTTGGATTTTATTTTCTCATCCCATTGGATCATTCACTGGCCATTGAATAAGGCCAAATCTTCTGGAAAATCAACATTTGGGTGCTGCCTAACTACTCAAGTGGTTTCCTACTTCCACAGGTCTCTTCTCTGATTCCTAAGTCACAGGTTCCAAAGAGCAGGTAAAGCACGCCTGGTCTTGGTATCTCCTGCTATCAGGAGATAGCACAAAAATTGCACGAGAAGATCCCAGAGAGGCAAACAATGCTTATCTATAAATCAAAAGTGTTTTTTAGTTTGTTTTCTATATTTAGGACAGGGTTAGGGTTAGGGTGTACAGGGTCTCACTACATAGATCAGACTCAATGATTCTCTTTTTTTTCAGCATTCAAAGATCTGTAAAAGTGCTTTGATTTGTTTGTATTTATTTATTTACTTATTTTGGTATTATGGCTGGCTCAGCCTGCACTGGGAGTGGGGCTGGTGCAGCATGTGGTGCCGGGAATCGAAGCAAGGTTCCTGTGATTGCCTAAGCTTTCCTAAGCAGGCGCTTTAGACCGCGGAACCATCTCACCGGCCCTTCATTTTTTTTTTTTTTTAAGAATTTATTTTATTTTTTTCTTCTTTCAGAACTTTTGTTTGTTTATTTATTTATTTATTTGTTTTGTTTTTTTTTGGCCGGCACAGCCTGCCCTGAGGGCAGGGCTGGCGCATCATGTGGTGCCAGGGATCGAACCGTGTTCCCTGAAGCCGCCTAAGCTTTCCTAAGCAGGCGCTTTGGACCACTGAGCCATCCTGCCAGGCCCCGTGATTTTTTTTAATATTGTAAAACTAAAATTCAATGTCTGTACAGCATAGTTCGGACAATCCAGAGGCAGGGATCCAAAGGAAGGAGGGAAGGAAAGGAACGCCTGCCCAGGGTTGAATCTGGGTGCCCACAAGGCCAGCTGAGGCCTGTTGGTTACTGTTTCGTAACTTCTGCAAAAGTCCTGTGGCCAAGGATCTGATAATTGCTCTGGTTTGTTTCCAGGTGTCCACAGAAAGTCTCCTGTGGCAGGGGTAGGGGGCGCCTGGAAGCAGGTGCACATGCTGGTGAGAGAGGCTCTGAGGTGCTGGGCTCGGGGCCCTGTTGCCCCGCCCAGCCTCGGGTTCCTCTCAGGCCCGGTCCGCTCCACCCAATCACGTCTTAGTCCCGCCCCAGACCTCCGTCCCCATTGGTCCCTGGCTCTGCTACCTGAGCCACGGGCGGCGCTGAGCTCCTTGGCGCACTTCCTGGGACGCTCCCTCAACTCAGCACCCTAAGCAGCCTGAAACCTGAGGAAGAGCCCAGCAAGGACGCCAGGACCGGTCCTAGTGGCCTCAGCATTGGCTCTGGAGGAAGAGGTACTACCAGCGGTAGGGAGGGCGCGGGGTGGGGGGGCGCGGACTTGGCCTGGCCTTCAGGTGCAGCTGCTCAGAGCACCCCCCCCCGCCCACTCAGCTCAGCGCTATGGCGCCGGGTAGGTGGTCACCCTGCTCCTGCCCTCCTTCCCATCCCTGCACCATGTTAGTTTTGTTTTCCAGGCTTTGTATTTTCTCTGGAAATCCAGCATTATGATGTTCATGGTTGCTTTGACTGAAAATACTGAGTCTCTTCTTGGTTCATACTAGTTTTAGCATTTTGTTTCTACTTCTGCAAAGAATATTGTCAGTGTATTCATTGGGAGTGTGTTCAGACTCTGCATGTAGTTTTTGGCACCATGACCAGTTATGACTCTCCGTTTTCCAACAAGCTCTTTAGTGTCTTTCTTCAGTGTACCATAGTTTTTCTCCTGGAGGTTTTTCACCTGTGTGACCAGCTTGATGCCTGTGTACTCATCCTTTGGAAACTCCTGCATGAACTTAACCTCCTGACTTCTTTTCCAGTGGATTCATTCTTGGCATGCAAGAGTGCTTTGACTTTGGTGTCTTTTTTTTTTTTTTTTTTTTTTTTTTTTTTTT
>PVJA010030037.1:0-26147 GCA_004027025.1 Myocastor coypus
TTTTTTTTTTTTTTTTTTTTTTTTTTTTTTTTTTTTTTTTTTTTTTTTTTTTTTTTTTTTTTTTTTTTTTTTTTTTTTTTTTTTTTTTTTTTTTTTTTTTTTTTTTTTTTTTTTTTTTTTTTTTTTTTTTTTTTTTTTTTTTTTTTTTTTTTTTTTTTTTTTTTTTTTTTTTTTTTTTTTTTTTTTTTTTTTTTTTGACCGAGCATGTTTCTTGTATATAGCATAGCACTGAGTTTTTTGTGGATTTTTGGGAGCAGTCTACCAATTTGTGTTTTTATTGCATTGAGAATTATTGAAATGTACTGTCTGATTATTATTCTTGGATTATTTGCCTGTTGATTCTTTTTTCTTTCTGCTTAATTTGCTCATCCTATTGGATGTATTTGTTCCACTAAACTTTTTGGCATCATTAGCTTTTTCTCAATCCAGCCTACACTTGAGAATTTTTTGGAATACTGACTTAGTAGCCCTGAGTTTCTTAAGTTCTTTGTCATGGGAAGTGCTTATTTCTTTATCAATTTTGAAAGATAGTTTTGAAGGGTGTGTTAGTCCTTGTTGGGAATCGTTTCCTTTTAGGGATTGAAACATGGCACTCCAAGCTCTCCTGGCTTTTAAAGTTTGTGTGCTATAATTTTAATAGGTTTACTTTTATAGGTGATTTGTTGCTTTCTATAACATCTTTTAAAATTCTATCCTTCTGTTGGATTCAGGGAAATTTTGACTAATGTGTTGTGCAGAAATTGTTTACTGATCATGGCTATGTGGAGTTATTTGTGTTTCGTGTATCTTTAAGTAAATTTCATCATACTAGGAAAGTCTCTCATTTCTGTAAATAGGGTTTTTATGCTATTTGTGCTGTCTTCTGATTTTTGGCTAATTCTAATTAATCTTAGATTAGTCTACTTTATGTTATTTGGGTGTTGAGAGGGAGAAATAAATTTAAGACGTGTAATGTTGATAAGTTAAACTGTTTCAATGTTTATAACCTAATTATGACATTCTATGCTAGTTGTGCAAGATATTATCATTAGAGGAAAGCATGAAAAATACACAGGTGATCTCTCTGTATTCTGACAAATTTATATGAATCTACAGTTGCCATAAAAATCTAAGAATAAAATCCATAATTATACATAATTCATATAAACATTCAGTTTAATAAAATATTCTTTATATGTATGTTATATTTTCCCTTTTATATGTTTCTCTATTAAACATTGAGGTTTTTTTAATGTTTGAATATTCTTTCTCTTTTTTTGAGATAGAGTCTCAGTATGCAGTTTAGGCTGACCTTGAACTTACTATGTTGTCAGGCTGACCTCACATGCATAGAAATTTTCCTGACATAGCTTCCTAAGTGCTGGGATTACAGGCATACACTACCATGCCTGATTGTGTACTTGAATTTTTAAATTATGATTTACATGTACACATGGTTTGTCTTAATCTGTTTCCCAATTCTATGATGAAATACTTGAGACTAACCACATAATGGAGGAAAGATTTATTTGGGTTTATAATTTCAAAGAATTCAGTTGGTGGTTACTTGGCTCCACTGTTTTTGGGCCCAGTATAAAGCTGAACATTATGGTGGTGAGATGTGTTGGAGTAGAGCAGCTCACTTCCTGTTGGACAGGAGGTGGAGCAGTGGGGAAGAGGAAGCAGAAGTTCCCAAGTCCCCTCAAAAGGCATATTGTCAGTGATCTACTTCTTCTACCCTCACTTTCTAAAATTTCCACTACCAGCAGTACCATCAGCTGGGTACAAAGCCATCAGTACAAGAGCCTTTCAGAGATACACTTGGCAAGTGTATCATGTAAGAAATAGTCACAAAAAAGGCTCACAAATGTCTCCCCCCCCCATCATTGATACATTGTATCAACTTGAGAAATAAAAAGCTTAACTAAATTGACTCAGCAATTCCACATTAGAGAGCATGGAAGCCTCTTCCTAGGGCATGGAGTGCCCACCCTAGAGTGATTCAGCACAAAAATGATATAAAGGGAGCTGAGGAAGATTGATACATACCACCTCGGTGGTGGAGCTTTGCACTTCATGGTCAGTGTAGAAGGAAGAGAGGCTTGCTAAATAATGGCTTTCCTTTTCCTTTGCTGTTTCCACCACCATGAACTGCTGTCCTCTGCAATATGCTGCTCTCTCGGCCTTGGAGCCAACTCAGTAGGGACTGAAACCTCTACTAACTGTGAGCTAAATAAACATTTCCTTCCTCAATGTGGGGTGTCAGGTATTTTTGTCCCAGCAACAAGTGAAAAGTAAGGAGAATTTATATCCTATAGACTGTGCCCTTCCCCATAAGATATTAGACAAAAAGAGAGGCAAGTGAAGGCTTGAAAAGTGTGCACGAGGGTTGACTCTTGATATCCTTCCCACTTAAAAAAGATAGGTGAATTGCATCTTTTATCATTTGTGATCAAACCTTTTTATTTCTGTGGATATTTTGCCTTATCTCATAGTTAATTTTCTCATTACTGAACAAAACACTGAACATTCAAACAAGGAAAGGTTCATTTTACTTCTTAGTTGGCACACATTTCAGTTCCTATTGGCTGGCTTTGAGGTAAGGTGGATGGCAAAGGGACATTGCAGAGGAGAAGCAGTGTGTGGCAGGCAGAAAGCCAAAGGGCAGGAAAGCAACAGCTGCGACCACAGACCCCCTCTTTCTGTCCCTTATATTTAGTCTAGGATACCTGCCCTAGCACTCACAGCCAGGGAGGCATTATCCACTTCCAGAATTTTATCAAACTATTCAGTGGACAAATTTAGTAGCCACACACCCTTGACCCCAGCATTATACTCTGGGTCCAGACCCCCTCCCCAGAATCCCTAACTGTGACTGCATGAAGCATTTGGGAGACATCAAGACATAAGCTATAACATCTCAAAATCTAATTGTCTGATTCTAATTATACTATTTATGTCTTTTGCATTATTTTTGTTTTTCTCATCTCACAGTTTATCTTCTCTGAATTTACGATAAGATTTTTATTCCCACTCCCTTTTCCAACTGGAATGTAAACTTATTTATTCTTTTTGGTGATTATGCTTAGATTTTAACCCAGTACCAGTTAAAAAGTATGAAGGTAAGCAGTATCTTTACCTTGCCCTTAAAATCAGAAACCAGGAACCCATGACTGTCCTAAGCCCATTGTATTTTCATACTTAACTGTGATTGTTATCTTTTTGTTTACTTGGTATTGAAGTAAAATAGGTACATGTACCTATTTGACATTTGAATATCATCTATCAAGTCTTTATTCAAATAGTTTATCCACTTGTAATTGGAGTTGTGTATCATTTTCTTTTGGCTGATAATTCTATGAATATTCAGGATCAAAGTCTTTTTTTAAATTTTTTAAAGAGAGTACAAATGGAATTAAAACAAAAAATTATAAATGAAACAATTTCACTTAATGAAACAATCTGAATTTCATAGTATTTGTTGTACTACACGGTGTTATTTTTCAACCTGTTATTCATATTACCAGATAAATGTATGTAAAATTAAAGAAGAAATCAATGTCTTTTATTGAGGATAGTATTCCAAATACATTCTCCCAATCTTAGTCTTGAATTTTACTTTTTAATGGTATCTTGATGAAACATCTCTTAATTTGAGTTAAGTTCAGCATATGTATTTATAGTTACCTTTTATGTAAGTAATCTTAAGGCTGTTAAGCTATTGCCTTGTGTTTATTCTTGAAGCTTGATTGCTTGGGTTTGTTACATATAGATGTATTATCCTTCTCAAATTATTTTTTGAATTATGGAAAATAAAGGTTCATCTAGTTTTATTGTCAAGTATTGAAAGAACCTTACATCCTCATTAAATTACGTTTTTACTGAAAGTCAGATCAGCTCTGTTTATGTGGTTCTATATTTTGGTTTGCTGTTATGTTTCACTTGCTTAGTTAGTTATTCTCCCACCATACCACAGTCCTTTAATTATTATAACTTTACAGAAGGTGAACTTGTTATTTCATAGTTTAAATCTTCCACTTTGGTTTTTCTTCAAAGTTGTAATGACTGTTCTAAGCCTATTGCATTTCATACACATTGTAAAAGCAACACCTGAAGAACTTTGTCTCACTTGGAGTTTATTTCAGTAATGAAGTCCTAGACTTCAAGCCAGTGACATTGGAATAGGACTTTGGTAGACTTGAGAGAGAGGGTTTTTTTTTTTTTTTTCCATGTGGAAAGAATTTGAATTCCAGTCAAATGGAATGCTATGGGACACTGAATTTTCCAGAGATAGCAACAATATTGTCACATGCTATTCTTGAGTGTTAGCTTATTCTAACAAATAGAGGCTATGTCTTACTCTTAAATCTAGAGAAGCCCTGTGACTTCTTTGATGTTATCCAGATATACTTTTGTACCTTTTACTTCCCTGTTGAGGAGAGCTAATCCACCCTGTAAGAAATCCAGGTAATGTAGAGGGTCTCATAGCTGCTAGACATACAATATCACATGGGCTTCCCACTAGTCTAAAATTGTTATGGTTTGTGTCTACGTGTCCCCCCAAAGCCTCATGCAGTCCTGGAGTGGCTTCTGGAATTTGTGATTGATTATTATGGGGGTGTGTGCTGCACCTCCCCTGGGGCAGGTAATTTGCATTTCAGTGTAAGGAAAGGAGAGAAGTTAGCTGCTTGAGCTGCTGCTATTCCACCCTGCTCTCTTGCTCTTTGCCCTCCATGAAAGGTTGCCCTCTGCCTTGGAGCCAGCTAGTATGGACTGAAACCTCCAGTAACTATGAGCTAAATAAACCTTTCCTTTCTTCATTTTGAGTGTTGGATGTTTGTTCCAACAATGAGAGAAGAGTAACTAAGACAAAAATCTTAGGTGAACCTAATCCCAACTGTAACTAAATGATTTCATGCATGAAACACCATGAAACTGAGTCTAGTCAACCCATGAAACTAAAAAACTGAATTTATGTTTTGTTTTAAATTTGTGTTTTAAAGCCCTGAGTTTTAGAGGTTTTTTATGCCATAATAACAATACTTTTATACTACTCTTTACTAGCTATAATATCTATTACAATTGTAATACTATACTTATTAGACTCTATGTCAAATATAGATTCAAAGTAATGCATTTGATTTGGTTCAAATACTGACACCCTTTGAGATTGCTTTAACCTATAGATTACTAAAGTGTATTGTTTCCAAGAGTCTGGATACTAAACTCTTACTGATTTCCCACTTAATTCCATATCATGGGACATATTTTAAATTTTAGATTTTTAATATCATTGATGTTTTCTTTATTTCCCAACATGCGATCTATTTTAGTGAATGTTGCCGAACACTTGAAAATAATTTACATTGCGCTTTTCTATAAAAGTGCTCTATAAAAGTAAATTGAATTTAATTTGTTGATGGTTGTTGAATTTTTCTGTAAATTAATGGTTTTTCTATCTATTTTATCAGTTATTGAGAAAATAATGTTGATATTACCAGTTATATAAAAATAAATGTTTTTCTTTCAGTTCTGTCAGATTTGCCTTATATATTTTGAAACTGTTATTTGGTCTATACACACTTAAAACCTACTGTTTTAGTCACGGTCTTATCACTGATACACAGAAACATGTACAACCTAATGGAGAAGATTTAGGTTGCCTCACAGTTTGTACAAGTTTCAGTCTATAGTCAACTGGCTCCAAGACAAGACAGTGCGGAGCACAGGGAATAGTAGAGGGGAGTTACAGCACAGCAGACAGGAAGCAGAAAGAGAAGGGAAAAAGGTAGGCGAGACAGACAGACCTGCCAGGCCCTGCCCCAGTGCCCCATGGCTTCCTACCAAACCCTACCTCCTCACAGCAAGTCAGCCGTAACTGTTCCATAATCCAGTCACCTTCTAAAAACCCCCACCTATAAACGTGTGATGCTCTTAGAGGACAGTTATCTTTAGGGTGAATAGACCTTTTTTTTTTTTTGGGGGGGAGGTCACTATGTTATATCCCTCATTATCATGGGTAAATTTTTTACTATCTGTTTCAATGCTGATATAACAAGTTCTGATTTATTTTCAGTTAGGATTGCATCATTTGTCTTCTCTGTCTTCTTTTTTACCTGCTTATATTACATTTGAAATGAATTTCTTATAGTCAGTATACATCTGAGTCTTATGTTTTTTATCCATTCAGGTAATCTGTTTTTAAGTTATTGTATTTGAACTATGTGAGTTTTATATCCAATGTTGCAATTCAAGTATACCTTTGATTATTTGATTACTCTTCGTTCCTTCGGCTTCCAATCCTATCTCCCCTTTCCTGCCTTCTTTTGAATATGAACATATCTTTTAATTTTAATTCACTATGGTGAAGTGGTGGTAAGTTTATTCGTTCAAGGGATTGTTGTGTGGGTTTTTATACATGCATAATTTTTTCAGTTTACTTAGAATCAACATTTTACCTTTTCAAGAAGAATATTGAAAGTTATCACCATATAAAACTGTTTCCTCTTCCTTTATGCTATAGTTTCTTATGTATTACCTCTACATACAATAAAAATCTTACAAAATAATATGCCTTCGAAAATAGTCTAAAAAACTGAAGAGGAGTAGAATATTCTGTTTACTTAACATTTATCTCTATCAAGATTCTACATAAGTTCTTTTCTGTATCATTTTCCTTCTATCTAAAGAACTTTCTTTAGCATTTCTTCAGATCAAGTGTGCTGACAGTGAATTTTCTTTGTTTTCCTTCGCTTGAGAAAGTTTTTGTCTTTCATCACAAAGGATATTTTCACTGGGTATAGAACTCTGAACTAATGGTTATTTTTTATCCATTTTCCTCTGCCTTCATAACTTATATTAAGAAATCTGAAGTCATTTGAATCTCCAGTTCCTTTTTTTCTCCATTATAAGTAGTGCATAATGTGTTTAGCCTTCAACAATTTTACCATGTCTTTTATTTATGTTACCCTGTTTAGGGTTCTGTGAGCTTTTGAATCTTAGGCTCTGCATATGGCCAAATTTAGAAAAGTTGCAGCCATTAAGTCTGCCCCATCCCCCCCCCCAAAAAAAAAAAAAAAAAAATATATATATATATATATATATATATATATATATATATATATATATTTCTGAGTGGATCATTTCCCCACTCCTTAGAGGATTCACATAACAAAATGTTAAAAACTTTGTGAGCTGGCAGGATGGTTTAGTGGTCTAAAGCGCCTGCTTAGGAAAGTTTAGGCCGCTGCAGGGGCCGTAGTTTGAACCCCAGCACCACAGGCTGAGCTAAAAGTTTTGATGCTTCTCTTTCCCTTTCTTATTTATTTACTGAGATTTCTATTGTCTTTTTTAAGAGTATGTATCCTGACTTTTTTGCAGTGCCTCCCCCTTTGTAATAGCTGCCTTCCGATCTTTGATAAATTCATCATGTTATCTACCTGGTAGTTTTTGTTTTCTTACCTTGCAAGAACTGCAATTTTTCTGATTCTTTATATGCCAAGTAATTTTTATCATATCTTTTAAATAAAGATATTATGGGAAAATAATTTTAAGAGATTCTGGGTCTTGTTTAAATATGATAGGGAAAATATTAATATTCTTGTTTTTATGTAAAATACAACCCAGTTGGGCTCAGGTCACAAATTGCCACCACCCTTTGTGAGTTTTTGCTGTGATGTTAGTTCAGTTTTCAATGCATGTATGAATTCCTCTTATGTGTAAAACTCCATAGCATCTCTGGATAGTGGTGTGTAATTCTAGGCATACAGTCTTTGGTGTGATCTTCAGAGTAAGTCTGTTTGCACCAGGTTGCAGGGTAAGCATGGGACTTCACATACAACTTTATGTGATTGCTTCCTGAAATTTCTCAGGCTCTGTGACTTCTTTCCGTTTACCAGCAGCTCGTGTTTTTGGCCCTTTGCCAGAAATTGTGGCTTTAGTTTTTGGTTTGTCATAAAGTTTCTGGAGCTGCACCCATTTCTAGTGACTCATGATGGGGGAAAATGGAAGGAAGAAAAACAACATGAAATTTTGTCCTGTCTTCTTGGGATCACAGATCTCTGCAGAATTTCTCCACCTTGCAGAGTCCTAGGCATTTGTGGGCTCTCATCACTGTCAGCACTGCTAACTCAATATGGGACTGCCCAGGGGGTTGTTGGGGTATGACTAGGCTAGAGGAGGGAGCTAGAGCATTTCTGCCATTTATTCTATGTTAGGAGCCCCTTTTCAGACCTAGAATCAAGACCAGTATACATCTCTGAACTCCCTCATCTACTATAGATCTCTCTGTGCTAAGCTCCCACTTCAGGATTTTAGCTAGTGCTACAGAGGTACCTCAGCTGTCTAAGGACCTGCCACAAGGACCCAGGTTCCATTCCCAGAACCCCAGGCGTGCTGTGCAGGCTCCAATACCAGACATGGTGGCACAGGCCTGTAATCCCAGCACTGGGGAAGCTGAGACAAGGAGGATCACTATGAGTTCAAGCTGTGCATAACGAGACCTTGTACCAAATAAATAAATAGATTTTTTTTTTTTAATCAGTTTTGACTGTCTTGTGCCCAGGTGGTGACCAAAGGGAAAACAAACTGACAAACTTACTGTTAGTAGTCCTGAGTTTGAAATGATTGGTACTAGAACTTTTTCTTTGCTTAATGAGAGCTCTATTGGAGGTCACTCCCTTAGGGTAAAGCCAGTTCAGACTGAAAAGTAAATGAGTGAAGAAGTAGCTCTGTGGGGCCAAGGAGATAGCTCAGTGGAATAAGTGCTTGCCTGGCAAGTGCAAAGGCTTAAGTTCAATCCCTGATTCTGAATATAAATAAATAAATAAATAAATAAATAAATAAATAAATAAAGGTTCTGCTCTTAGAAGGTGGAGGTGGTTTGGTATCAAATAAATTCAAAGGCCATTTTTGCTATTATAGATTTTTAAATTTTTATTTCATTTTTTGCCACTGTAGGGCTCCAACCCAGAGCCTTGTCTGTGCTATGCAAGGACTCTCTACCACTGCCCTGCACCTCCAACCCACACCATACTTTTATTTTACTTTATTTATTTTATTCTTAGAAATCCTTCTGACTCTCTCTGGCTTTTATTTTTTGCTGGAACATACGACATAAGGAAACAAGATTTTAAATTTTGTCTTAAGACATGGTTTTTACACTAAGACATAACCATAATGTTTAAGGCATGATCTTTCCATCATCTTGACTGAATACCTAAAAGGTTCACTGAGGTCTCTGTAACCTGCTGAGTGTGAACTTCAGTACTGACACTGCCTGGCATACAATAGGCAATTTCTGCTAGGTTTTCTAGAGTCTCGTCATGATATTCAGCTCATCTCTTGACCAAGGACTGACAACAGTAAATCTTTCTGTAGGCTCCTGAAACCCCCATTTTCATAGATACTTCCATGTAAAAATGCTATCTTGTACATTTCAGCTGTTTCAAATAACCCCAACTCTTCTTTCCATCCTTAACAGAAATTTCTGCTCTTTGGGTTCTACCTTCCTGCACCCAAGAAAACAGTGGTTTTAAGAAAACCAGGACATTAATGGGATAGTTACAGAGTTCACCTCTTGTATTTCCTTTCTCTCATGAATCACAACCATATTCTGCTTACTAACAAATACCTGAAAATATATTGTTTGTACAAGTTTGCCCAGTGGTGTACCTCCTGTCTGTATAAAAAAAAAAAAAAAAAGTCAAGATACCTGTCGCTATATAAGAGCTGGACACGTCTTTGGTGTGTATTAATTTTAGTGCACACTAAGATTGAAATGTTAGATATTAGACCGTTCCCTTCGGTTAATGAGAGGCTGTATGAGTAGTCGCTCCCTTAGGAAGAAGCCAGTTCACACTGGAAGACAAATGACTGACGAAGTGCCTCCATTTTTAAATGATGGGGTGGCTTAGTAGTAAATTTCTTTCTCTTCACTGGGAAATTAGACAAACAATGGATCTAAGAAACTTGACTCATTTGGCTGCAATACTGTGCTGAAGTTACAAGCAAACTAACATTAATCTCTAAAAACCAAATCAGGTTTTGTGTGCCGTGGCTGAATTTCGCTGTCAATTCCGAGATACTGCATGGATGAAATTTAGAAACCCGATATTAAATTCATAAATCTAATGACACCCTCAACCTTGCTGCTGTTATCTCATCATGTTTAGAGTGGTAGTTTTTATCGGAAGAAAGTTTGCTGTAACCTTCTTTCCTTTTACTTTCCCTCAGTGTTTCTCAGCTCTTTCCCTAGTAAGCAGCCCATCTTCAAAGGGAAGGGTACATGACAAAATTGGAACAGATGAGAGGGGAGAGAAGATGAGCGCAGCTAAGAAGTAGGCCACAACGTGAGTAAGGGTGGAGTACAGGAGGGAAACCGAATCCTAGATGTGGAAGAGACAAGTCATCTGGTCCAGACTGTCTCTAGGCAGGTCAGGAAGGGGTGTTTGGGTGGACCTCTTTTCACATCTGGATTTAGCTTCTCTTGAGAGTGTTCAGCCCTTCGCTTTTCACCAACACTGATTTCTCCCGGGCAGCTCCCCTTCCATCCCCAGGACGAAGTTCTTCGGAGTGCATGTAATTAGCTTTAATAATGGACCATTCCCTTCCCAGGTCTGTTTCAGGTTTAGGTCATTCCACTGGCCTCCCTGTCAGCAGCAGGGCAGGTCTGCTGGGCGCTCCGTAATTCCCTGGGTGGAGAGGAAGGGCTTCTGAGCTCACTGTCACACTGTGTGTGCGTATTTCTGACACCCTGCCCATGAAGACGTTTTGTGCAGGGATGGGTTCAGCTTTGAGCTGGACATTGTCAGGCAGCTGAAGCTGCCTACCTTTCCTAACCTGCAAATCCACCCCTTCCTTTATTCACTGCTAGAAGTGAAACTTTTGGCAAGCAAGGGTTCCTCAGAGCCCAGCCATCTCTTCCGCCAGTCCCAAGTGTCTGGATTCAATTCAACAAACTGTGAGAGAAAAGATAGTGGAGGTAAACTGTAGCTCATTCCTCTGCTTGTGGGGAAGAGGGCTAAGGCGCCTCAGGACCGGGTTGACCAAGTGCTGCTCGTAGGTGTGATTTCGCCCCTCCCCCGCCCGCCTGCTCTCGGACCCCTAGGAGGAGAAACGAGCCCCCTCCGCGTCCCGGAGAACAGCACAGAGCACGACTTCCCCTGGGTCGTAGCCCAGCGATACGAAGCAACCCTGGCTCGGAGCCCTGCGCTTCCCGAGTCGTGGGTGGCGTGGTGCTTGTTTCCCTCTCCTCCCTTTCCGGACCCAAACGAGGACGTATCTGGGTCAGCCTGGGAGGGGCTGGACCTGTCCGGGACCAGCGTGGGGGAAGGGGGTGGCGATGACCGCATCTTTCAGGTTTTTGGCACCTCTGGGCTGCGCCTCGTCCAGCCTCTCACGGAGCTCTTGCTGGGCGAGAGCTGACGTTTTCGCCGGTTCTGGCCCAAGAGGTGGGCGGGATGGGCTTGGGGAAGCCCGTGTTTCTATCCCGACGTCCACTAACACCCCCTGAACAGTGAGGCGCCGCAGCCCCCCATCCCTGTTCTCCAGGGCGTGCTCCTCGGGGCGGGTGGTGCGTCCTCCGCCCCAGGAAGAGAGCGATGGAACAGTTCGCGGCCTCCGGAGTTCCTGGTCTTCCTTCCTTTCCGGTGATAAACGGTGGGGCTGGAAGCCAGTTGCTGCTCCCGATGCCCTCCCTGCCCGCTGTCCCCAGTGCCTGTCTGGGCTCTGTGTGGCCCCAGTTTTAGGACCAAGCGTGCCGTTGCCTCTCCCAGAAACCCAACCAGAGCACTAAGTCAGCAAGACGTGCACACTGTGTTGGGGCGCAGACCCTGGGGATGCTGGCTGCCTCCATCCTCCCTGTCACGCCCGGGAGGAACTGGATATGCAGAAAATGCGCACCTTCCCGGTGCTTTGGCCAGGATTACCGGGAGAGGTCCCCAGGATCACAGCCCCGGGCTCTGCATGCCGCGTATGAGCCCAGCACCCAGGAGCCAAGGCCCCTTATATGCGTTTCCAGAGCCATAACCCCTTCCCAGTGTCACCCCCCATACCCGGAGGCTCCAGCTCCAGCTCCCAATGGGAGCGAGAGAAGTGAAGCTGTGAGGTGAAAATCGTCTCTGGGTTCTCCTGAGCTACACTCAGCAGTCTCCTTCCCCGTCCCCTCCTGATCCTCGCTCGCACTGTTGCACCGCTGAGGACTAACGCTCGCCTGAGGGTGGTCTCGCCATCCAGACACGTGTCCCTGTGCGCAGGGACCGCGATGCTCTTTGGCCCGGAGCTTCCCCGGAGGTGCCCGCAGCCACGCAGTCGCACTCTTCTTCCCTTTCCACTTCACATCCAGACATCCCCTGCCATCATGGCCTTGCATCCGCTCCTGTATCAAATCCCGCGCCCCACCCGCCCCGCCCGGCGCAGCGCCCCCTCCCTCGTCCCTCGGCTGCGCCCGCCTGGAAGCAGAACGGACAGGGACTCGCGGGCGGCGCGCAGAGCTCTCCGGCTGCCAGCGCTCGCCGCGCCTAGGGAATTGGGCTGTGGGCGCGGCGGCCCTGGCTGGCCTTTATCGCTGCCGGGGTTCGTCTTTTGAAACTTTATCAAGGAGTCTCAGCGCTCGCTGCAGACGAGAGCGGGGGGCGGGGGCGAGGCGCCGGCAGCGTGACGAGGCGCTCCGGCGCTGAGCGCTTCTGCTCCGGGCACGCATGGCGCCCGCACACGGAGTCTGACCTGATGCAGACGCAAGGGGGTTAATATGAACTCCGCTCTCGGTGGAATCTGGTTCTGGCTCCCTCTGCTCTTGACCTGCCTCATCCCTGAGGTCAGCTCTTCATGGTGGTAAGTGCACGCACCAGGGTGCGGGGTGGATTTTTGGAGACGGAAACCAGGACCGCACTGGCCATATAGACCTTGCCATGACGCTTCCCTCAGATTAAGGCCTGAGCCCCAACAGCTACCCTGTCCTATCCCAACACCCTAAACAGAGCCCCTTTGCTTTTCTTGTAATCTATTTCAGCTTTGAGAACTAAAAAGAAAGAAAGAAAGAAAGAAAGAAAGAAAGAAAGAAAGAAAGAAAGAAAGAAAGAAAGAAAGATCACACACCCTTCAAATGAGAGCTCTGATGTTTGGTTATTTGTTGCCAGCTGACTTACAGAAAAATCAGTCATGTTCTCACCCTGTTGAGAGACTCCTTAGCCTGGTCTCTTGCTCTAGCAGTGTGTATATGTGTGTGTGTGTGTGTGTGTGTGTGTGTGTGTGTGTGTGTGTGTGTTGTGCCTGCATGTGTAAGTTCATCCTGAAAACCATAACCGTCTCCCCTGCCCCAGTGTTCTCAAGAAACTGTCTAAAGATAAACCAATTCAAGCAATCCTGAGTTGTGGAGCCCAAAGCTTGTGATTTTGCTCTATTTCCTGTCTTTCCACATTCCTTATGTTTCACCCCAGTGAGGCAGAAGAACATTTTGCTGCCTACAAGTAGAAACTATGGTCCTGATACAAAGCTACTGACCCTGAGGTCTCCAAAGTGTTACTCTGCTTGAAACTGTCACCCCAAGAAGTAACTTTGCTGCTGTCCTTAGTACACTGATCTACAGTTTGTTTATTTTGCATAGTGATGGACATAAGTAAAAAGTTTTAAAGACATAAGCCTGACCTCTCCAAAACTCTCCCCCATCTCTGGGCTGTCTGATCTTGGGAAGAGATGGCATTGAGAACTCTCTCACTTTTCTTTCCCTAACAATTTCAGAGCAGATATTAAAATACTTGTTGGGAAAATTTGGTTAGAGTGGGCTATTTTTCAGAGACTGGTAATGGTAAGAAATCTCAGCCAAAAGAAAGACTAGAGCAGGGGATGTTTTAGAAAGACTCTGGAGCTCTTCACCAGAATAAGGAAAACCTGGTTGGGAAGAGAGGTTCAGTTCTTTCCTAAGCTTCCTTTGAACAAGAAGGTGTGTAGCCTTGACACTGCTGACACAGGATCAAAGATTGATTTATCAGACTGACCATTTTTCAATAAAATGAATATTTCTGTTTCCATGGGTGTATAAACATTATTTATTGCTCAGGCATTTTGTCACATTGTCTCTCAGCTGTCATTTAAATATATTTTTTGGAAGTCACAGCTGTAACGATTTCATGATCATATAAAATAATGAAAATTCGAGAAAAAGACATTCTCCTTGTTTGATGGCTTCAAAAAACACCTATGGCAGCTTGGGTTTATATAAAAGGTACCTTTCTAAACATTTCACAACTAATAGAGAACATCTGGATAGGGATGATGATGTAATTTTTTTGTTAAAGTTTCTTTTCTAAAAGTACTTCATGGAACTATAACACTGTTTGATTCTTCCAAACATTTAGTGTCCCTAATAACAATAGAAAGAATTCTTTTCCAAAGATTGTCTATAAAAGCCAAAAACAACTAGAAAATGGAAATATTTAAAGGGTTCTTTAGTAAGGAAAGAACAGCATGTCTGAGCAGAATGTAATGTCAGATACCAGCAGGTGTAGATTAGATAGATTCAGACAGTTTTTAAGACATTAGGTCAAGTAAATAGGATTGAGGAGCTTTTAAAGGTCAACCTCTCTCAAAGCCAAGGCTGGACCCAAGGTGTCACACAGAACAGAATATTCTTTGAGGAAGAAAAGTCCCCAGCCCTCGAGGCACACAGCCCCCCATTCAGTTCTCTGGCTGAACTGCATGCAGACCTTGCTTCTGTCCCCTGGGCGGAGCATCCTGTGTGGTGCTCGCTTGCCTCATGTAGAAGAGACACTCATGGCTCCACTTAGGGCAGCCTCCTAAGGCTCACTCCTGAAGCCTCTTGCCTGCTTCTTCGCTGAATTAAATACTCCTTGGTCCTTAATATCATCAAATGGACAGGACATTCATATTTGAGAAGTGCTTTGGCCTTGGCTCTCCTGGTACACCATGGGTCATCCTAGCTACTCATAATGCTTTTGCTTCTGTCTTGGCTCCTCACAGGTACATGAGAGCTACTGGTGGCTCCTCTAGGGTGATGTGTGACAATGTGCCAGGCCTGGTAAGCCGCCAGCGGCAGCTGTGCCACCGACACCCGGATGTGATGCGTGCCATTGGCTTGGGAGTAGCTGAGTGGACCGCAGAGTGCCAGCACCAGTTCCGCCAACATCGCTGGAACTGTAACACCCTGGATAGGGACCACAGCCTCTTTGGCAGGGTCCTGCTCCGAAGTGAGTGTCCTCCCTTGACCCAACTGCACAGGCTGCTCTTATAGCTGTCCCCTCTTTTAGTCTTCAGAGTTCTCGCTCATTCCATCCATGCTGTCAGTTTGCTGTGTAGGGTAGTGTTGCCTTATTTTACGGATGGCGCATTGGAGAAATCAAGGAATATTTCTAAAGTCCTACCAGGAATTGGTCCTACGAGATGACGTATGTGCCAGGTGGTTGTCTTTTCACTTTTTGCTGGATCACTTAAACTGAACTTGTTCCTCCAAGGCTAGATTCCATGCTGAGCAGAGAGGCAGCCCCAGGACTCTCTTGACTTTTCTCCTTGTCTTTCTTGGGGCTTGAACATTTCAGAAGAATTTGAGCAGAAGATCAGGATGGAATACTCAAATCTTTTATTAGCCAGATTTTCATAATTTTCTTTTAAAAATTACAAAAGGGTTATTAAGATGAAGAGACAAATATTTACCCTTTATCCCTAATCTGTCAATTTGCTAATCAGCCTTGGATCAATCTCTGTCTAAATTAAACATTTTCAATAGATTGTAAATTCGCTACAGGCAGGGACCAGCCTGCGTTCTGCACAGTCTGCTTGGTGCCACCTGTACTGCTGGTAACATTCCATTATTGCAGTGAATGACTTGACAAACTTGTGGTGGGTGCCTGTTATTTTCCAGCTCCATTTACCTACTAGTGTATGTTTGAAGTATCTAATAGTTATATTTAGTCAGTACCATGATTTATGGTAAGTCAGTACCATGATTTATGAAAGACAGTAAGAACCATATATAAGATGTATTTTTCCTTAGAACATTGAACATTATCAAATTACATAATTAGCTTGAAAGATCTGAATATTAATTAACAGTAGCTTACTAACTCATATACAATCAGAGAAAATTAATTGCAAACCAGATTTTACCTTCAGATAATACCTGTCCACTAATCTGGCATGATTAGCATTATCTATGAAATAGCACAGCCAATTTGCTATTGGAAATCTGCCTGAAAACACACTAGTTTGTGTGTAAACCCCAGAAAGCAGAAACTTTACACTTGTTTTTTGCCCACCCCCACACCCCATTCCCAAGAAAAATCATCCAGGCCGTGCACTTGGTAATGCTTCACAGAGGGTGTTTCTATCATGTAATCATCACAGCCCTAGGGTTTTATGAGGCCAAATGCATAACTGAATGTCTCTAAAATCCCCCATGGGCGTAGTACTCCCAGTCTTAGTGTATCCCTAAAGTTAATTTGCTGTGATATTCTGTAATTTTATTCTCCAGTTTAAAAACTATATTCTTCTGCATTCCTTTTGCAGTTTCAATATGACATCGCAAATTTTTGAAAAGATAATAGTAAATTTCAGCTTCATGGAATTTTAAGACTTCACCAAGATTATCTCACCGCTGAATCAATTAAAGTGTTAGAACTTGTCAAAGAGAATTTGCAAGTGTCTAGCACAAGTAATCTTGAGATATTTGCAGGCTCAGAGTACTAAAAGATATACAAAGGTTTTTCTTTATGAAATTATAGCCATTTTCCAATGTTTTAAAACCAGATGCACTTCTCATTTATAGAATGATCACCTCATGATCCATTATAGTATCTTTATTTTAAAAAAAACTCTTTGGCCCACAAATCAAAGAAGTGTTGATTGTGATTCTAAAGATGGCATATCTGCAAAAGTTGGGGTTGCTGAGACAGGTTAGCAGTAAAGGAAATATAACTAGTTTGACTTAGTCTGAGAACTCAGGTAAGTAAGAAAGTCCAACTTGTACTTCTTCCCAATTTCTTTTGGGTCAGCTGAGTGCTTTGGCCAAGTTTTCAGTCCTTCAGATGGTCATGCTACACAATGTCTTCCCATTCTTCCCAGAAGGCTAGATTCTTTCCCAGACACTTATGCAGACTCCAGTGACCATATTGGTGATAATTTTGTGCTGTGATAAGAGCACCGAACTTGCCCCAAAGCAGCTTCTCTTGGAAATAATCATGAAATTCTGATAAATTTAACTGAAGATTTTTACAAGTAATTGCTTAGAGAGAAATTTGCATATTAGAGTTTTGAATTCTCCTTTGTAAAATCAAATGTACCTAATGAAAAGGCAAAATGAGCAGGAAAGGGGTCGGAGTTAGTAAGACACCCCTTCCGTGGTTAGGGAGAAGTGAAGCACGTTCCCTGCTTTGCTTTAGAGAGCTAGAGCAAGAAGGCACAGTGTTTAGGAGCATTCGGAGTTGTCTCCAACGTGTAGTCGTTAGTTACAGGCAGAGACAACTGCCAAAATGTCTTCAAAGAAGGAATAATATGCTTCCAGAATTCTACAAGAGGCCTTATGAGAAAAAAAGATTGGTTAAGTCTCATCTTTGTAATTTAAAAGTAACCCTCCCCAAAACCAGAAAATATTTTTAAAGAGAATTGAACGGTCCATGACCTTTCAGAAACATTTAGGCCTTTAGTGTTTTCTCTTCCCAGATAACAACCCCTAACTCAAACAAAGACTTTGCCTATGTGCTTATTAGATATTGCTTGATTTACTGCTACCCAAAAATAAGAGAAGCTTCAATGTTAATATACCAGAAGTATAAATATCACCATTTTGATTTAGATTTTGTTTCATTTTGCGATGGCCTTAACAAGAATTAGTTTTTCTAAGAAGCAGCCCAGGATCAAAATTTCTTTCATTACAAGGCCAACTCTTGAGATGTGCTACTATTTCACACATAGCATTTCAGTGATTCATCTAAAGCACTTAACTGAAAACATCTTAAGGCTCTATCTACAAGATACTAAAACATCTGGAGATAAAAATGAAAATCCAGTCAATGCTAAATTTTTATTTAAATAAACAAACATCTATTTAGTAATCTGTTTGAATAATAAGTGATAAAATTTAGGAAGTGATATTTTTGCTTTGGAAATTATTTAAGACATGTAGCAGATTGTGATCCTTTTTGAGCAACAAATAATTATTTATAAATTCACCGGGCATGGTAGTGAACGCCTGTAATCCCAGCACTACAGAGGCTGAAGCAAGAGGATCAGTGTGAGTTTGAGACCGGCCTGGGCTACAAAAGTGAGCTCAAGGCCAGCCTGAACTGCAGAGCAAGACCCTGTCTCAAGAAGACAAATAAATACATAAATAAATACAAATACAAATTACACCACAATGCATTCTGTGCCTAGAAAATTTATCTTTATTGCTTTCAAAATACGTTTAGTTACAGACATACTTCATAGCTTCTGTGTCTTTCCCCAAAAAGACCAGCTCATAAGATGATCATTCAGCCTTACAAAACAAAGAGTAGTGTTAAGTAGATTAAGCATTTAAGAATTTTCAGTCTATATTACATCTCTAAACATGGACACTAAAACTAGAGCTCAGGGGCTGGCAAGATGGCTCAGTGGTCTAAAGCGCCTGCTTAAGCAAGCTTAGGCAACCTCGGAGACTGGTGTTTGATCCCCGGCACCACATGCTGTGCCAGCCCCACCCCCAGGGCAGGCTGAGCCAGCCATATATATATATATATATATATATATATATATATATATATATATGAAAACAACAACAAAACTAGAGCTCTGAAGATAAATGGGGTAACTATGGACAGGGATTTTCACAAAATGGATATTGTAAATGGGTATAAACTTTTATTTATCCAAAAGCTACTACCTGAGATTAAGCCACATTTGCACCTACCGGTTACTTTTCTTTTTTAAACGCGTATCTCACCCCAGCCAGAATATGCGTGCTCCCTATAATAATAATCTAGCACTGCAGCACACCTCCATGACCACACATTCCTCTCCGGAGAGTGCAGCCTGCTACCTCTGGCACATATTCATCTCACTGATTTTACCTGCCTGTACTGCATGCCTCAGTCCTTTCTGGATGTGTAGAAGTTTAAGAGATATTTCTGAAGGCTGAGGTAAGTGCATTTAATATGGTGTGGACATATTCTCCTGATTACTAATGAGACTAGCAGAGAAAATATTGCAAATGACATATAATAAATTTTATCACTGAATGACAAACGGAAACAAGCAGAGCTTCCATGCAAAAGGTGGTTTGTGCTCCCAGCTGTGTGGTTCAAAAAGTCACACACACTTGTCTTGACATACTGAATCGCCAAATGGTTCTCTGCTTTCTGCCTTCCATTGGCATTAGGTTGTCCAGTTTATTTTGATTGTTAATATATTTGCTGCAGCAACCATTAATAAAAAGGAATGCTAATAACAATGAAATACAGCTCTACTTGAAAAACGAGGTGCACATGGACCCTAAAGAGCCTTATATCTGTCACTATATCACAACACCGTGTTATGAGTTACTACAGATTATTAAAATAATTTAATGTAGTTATTGCACTGAAATATGTACCTTTCAGCCTGTAAGTGAAAGTAGCCTGTGTTCTAATAAAGAAAAATCCTAAGAAAGCACCCCAAAGGGTCCTTGCCCAAGTCTAATTATAGGCGGTAAATTTGTTTCCTTCCAGAAAAACTAAAGAAAAGCTTTCACTGTCTTTCACCCAATACTACTGATTAGTGCAGGTGTTCCAAAGAAAGCAAATTCCCCTTAATAGTTAGACACAGTGTGTGACCCAGGGATATTGCACACTGCCTTCAGCATCTCAATTACTTGCGAAAGTTGATGTGAAGCCAAATCTCTCCCGTGTTCACGCCAGGGGCTGGTTACTGCCTGCATTCTCCTCCTGTCTCAACCCCTGGATTTCTCTGAATTCCCAGTGTTAGTGTGGGTAAGTTAAATGCCCAAGAGTGTCCTCAGTAATGTCTGGAGGTTCCGAAGGCATTTTTGTCGTGGTTTTCCTGGGTCGGCCTCAGTCTCCTGGGTTCAAACAGTCCTCCCTCTTCAGCCTGCTGAAAAGTCGGGACCACAGGCATGTGCAACAGTACCCATTTTGGAAGGTTTTTGGCAAGGGAAATTGTGATGTCTTGATCTCTCAACCCTACTGTGGAATGAACAATAGAATTCCATACTGTTCCTATATCGTATGGGTGAAGACACTACAGTTAGATAAGTCACACTGCACTATTCTGTGACATCTAGAGTTCCAGGTAAATAAAGGGCAGGTACGGACACGAGACTCATGAGCCAGGAACTGGGCAAGGGCTTTTTCTTTTACACTCTACATTGAAGGAGAGTTGCCGAAGAGATAGCTAAATTAATGGAAATCTCCTTACGTGGAGATGGTTCGTATTAAAGAGTGTCTTGACTATAGAAAAGAATCTTTCTACAATACCAGTGTCAGAGGCAGATCAAGTATTTTTTTTTTTTAATTTTAGATCAAGTATTGAATAACCACTATGTGAAAATTACCAGAACTAGTGCTCGCAGACCACTTTTAAGAAAAACATTTGTGTTTCAGGTAGTCGGGAATCTGCCTTTGTTTACGCCATCTCCTCAGCTGGAGTTGTATTTGCCATCACCAGGGCCTGTAGCCAAGGGGAGTTAAAATCCTGTTCCTGTGATCCAAAGAAGAAAGGAACTGCCAAAGACAGCAAGGGCATCTTCGACTGGGGTGGCTGCAGCGATAACATTGACTATGGGATCAAGTTTGCCCGGGCGTTTGTGGATGCCAAGGAAAGGAAGGGGAAGGATGCCAGAGCCTTGATGAATCTTCACAACAACAGAGCTGGCAGGAAGGTATGGAAACGTAACTATGCCCATTTGGAGAACCACACGGCCTTCTGGGTCACTTAGGCAGAGAGCTGATAAAATGCTACATAGGCACAACTTCCCATAGCCCCCCAGGCCGGAGGTCTTTGTTCTAAAGGACCACCAACTGTATTTAAAGATTCCCCACCCATACCTTCCTCCCCACAGCTGAGCTGAAGGAGTCCACCCATTGGTCCTGGCAGTGTATTCAGTCCTTGTTTTATGGTCCCTTTGAATATTGGGTAGGAGATAAAATCTGCGTGCTAAGATAGTGCTTTATCCTACATACCAATGGTACACTGAGTGCTTGCAGTGAAACAATACCAAGACTCAGAGTAAACCTGGAATGATGGCACCCTCCTATAATCTTGTCACTTCAGGAAGTTGAGGCAGGAGGGTCACAAATTTGAACAGGTTGGACAGTTTACTGGCTTAGTAAAATCTTGTCTCAAAATTTAAAGAATGTTTTTAAAAGGTGCTATGGCTGTTAGCTCAGTGCAGAGGTCCAGGTTCAAGCCCTAGTACCACACACACACACACACACACACACACACACACACACACACACAGTCAGACTCTCCTCTCCCAAATGTTTTAGGAAAGATTCTTCAGCCATAGTTCATTGGGTTCTTAGATTTAAAGATGTGTTCTGCAAAGCCAGACCATCTCCAGCTCACACAAACCCTTGTTGGAGTTTCTGGTCCTGGCTAAGCAAGAGGACCAGAGGAAGGTCCTTTGGTCCTGACAACCTGTAGGGCTGGGGTGCCTGGTCCTTGATCACTGGAGGCCCGGAGATGCTCAAGTGCCTCAGTAGAAAAGTCAGGATTAGAACTCAGGCTTGAACTCCAGTTCAAGTGTGCTTCAAACAGGATTAAACTAGGATTTAACGCCAGCGTTCAGATCCACTGATGATCTGTCTGTGTCTGTGCGATTAGGATAACAAGATCTGAGGGTCACACTCTATGCCCTGAGTAGAAAGCATAACTGGCTGAGCTAAACAAATATTTGATCAGAATCATTATAGAATAATTTAATTGCTAGTGGAGCAAAGGAGATAACTATGCTTTGCCTTTTATCAACACAACTGAAAATGTGCATGATATTAACCCATAAAGAAAGATCAGCATAAAACTGAAAGGCCCCAAGGGGAACTTTAATATAAAAAATAATAGAAAAGAATGCAGATTTGTTTGGATCTGGAAAGAACAAATAGCTTTTAAAATAAATTCCAAGGAAATAACTCTTGCTTTAGCTATAAATAAATGTGACCTGAACTGTTTACAAATAGTACCTTTCTTAAACTTTTAAAAATAAACATTATTTATTTTCATGAATTTATGAATTTATAGTGACTAGTGCCAAGAATATAGACTATGGTTGTGCAATACTGTGAGTGTTGGTAATTGCTGTTTGTGCAGTGATTTAGATCAAAGAACTTACACTGACCTTTATTTTGACCTTGATAGCACATGTATAAGTTATAAAGTGTGGTGCCTTTGATAGGAGTGGGCTGCTTAATTATCCCAACAGAGCATACAGTTAGATTACTCTGTTTGGAAAGATAAAGGGATATGGTCTTACATTGTACCCAAAAGAATGTTCACTTATCAAAATAAATGTTAATTTTGCATAATAGGTCATAGATATTGAATGTTTCAACTCTGAAGACAATAGATCTTAGCTATTATATTCTAGGCCCTGAATAAACACAACTTTTAATGTAAATCACATGATCATTCACTGTGTAGAGGTGAACAGCTGTCAGGCCTCAGATATTCTCCTGCCTACTCTGCAAAACTTAGGAGGCTACTTTTGATTGGAATAAAAGTGCACATGCTGACTTTTTAAAATGTGGCTTTAATTAATGGTGGGTGGGCAGACTTTTTCAAGGAGATGCATGATGTCAGTGAGTATGAACTTTAATGAGAGTAAATGTATTGAGATAAACATGCGTCTCTAATTCTCTTTTTGCGGTCATTAGACCCCCAGTTTGTACTCCCTCTTTGTACCAGCAGGTCTGTGGAATCAAAATAAGAACAGGCTGGGCTCTTGTTTAAAGGCAGGCCTCCTGAGCTAAAGCATTCGACTGGCCTGTTCTAGAAAGCCCCAGCCTCCCAGGGATGCTGTAGCGTCAGTCTGTCCTCCCCTTGCCCCCTTCTGCTTCTCCTCCTTCTCTTTCCCCTTCTTTCTCCTCTTTCTTCTCGTTGCTCATCCTCCTCTCTCTCTTTCTCTTTTATTTATCATATGTCCAATATGAACATCTACTTTTCTTTTTTCTTTTGGTGGTACCAGGATTATCTCATCTGCCCCAATACCTTTCAATTAAAAGAAAAATTATCTCTTACAGGTTTGTTCTGTTCAGCCAGTACTAAAAGAATTGAATGTTGTCCTTCGTATCAAGTCTTAATCTTCCCAATAGTTGATCAGTTCAATTCACTTATGATAGCAGCTGGTTAGAGCACCCTCATGTGTATCTGCACTGTAATATCATTTAGATCCTCCGCTGTGCTATCATTTTTAAAAATTACTTTCCTTTCACTTGAGACTCATCTTTCATTAAGTCTAGTACTCCACTCTCAAATAGAACTGAAAAGATAAATCTGCCTGGCTCAAAAACAAACACTAAGGGCCAGTGAGATAGCTCAGTGCATTCAGTGCTTGCTTAGGCAGGTGCAGGGACAACAGTTCGCTCCCCAACACTACAAGCATGCCAGTCCCGCCCCCAGGCACTGAGCCTGCCACTGAGTCACAGCATGGCAGACGCCTGCCTGTAATCCCAGTTCTGGGGAAGCTGAAAGCAGGATCACTACAAGTGGGACCTGTGTAGTGAGACCCTGTAACAAATACATAAATTAAAAAACAAAAAACACTCTTCTCAAGAAGAAAGTTCCACTTTTTCCAGGTCTAAAGAAACTATACTGTGCAGACTTCCAAGTTATACTCTGAGGTAGGCTTTGGTGAATTACAAGCAAAAAGTACCTGGTCATTACCCAGCATTGGTCCTTTCCATTTGCTTTTAAAAGGCTTTTAAATTAGTACACACTCCTTTTTTTTTTTTTTTTTGTCTTTTTGAGACAGGGTCTTGCTATGCAGTTCAGGCTGGCCTTGAGCTCACTTTTGTAGCCCAGGCTGGTCTTGAACTCGCACCAATCCTCCTGCCTCCGCCTCCCGAGTGCTGGGATTACAGGCATGAGCCACCATGCCCGGCCAACACACTCCTTTAAGATGAACTAATCATAACTAAGAGAATCTATATGAAAATAACCCGTGTACCCAATCAAATACTGCCCATTCAGCCAGTCTAGAAATTTCCGTAAGAATGAGAGAAATCCATGAAAGCATTTAAGGTGCCTCTCATTATAGGGGAAAGAGAAAGAACTCAGAATTTGAGATCAGACCACGTTAGCATTAATCGGCAATACCAGTGACTTTGCTGACCGGATTTCAGTTATTATCTTAAGTAATGTCAAAGACAATATGTGGTTTTTATGGAAAGAGAGGTGTGAGGCGTATAGCAGGTAATGTGGTATATAGTTAAGTGCTCAGCAGAAGGCAGCAAAGTCGAGGTTATTTGTAACTCAGGAAATAAAGCTTGGCACGACCCAAAGTGGACTGTTATTCAGAACTCAATCAGATCTCTCTTCTATCCGCACCTTCATTTTTCTGTATAGTCCAGCACACTAGTAAAAAAAGGCCAAGAATATTTCCTAATTGATGTGTAACAGGATCTTTCTGAAATCCCCATAGGATATCAAATGCTGTAGTATTAATAGTTCTACTTTTCAGATGATGAACTAGGCATCAGGCAAATGAGTGACTAACCTACGGTCACATGAGCCTGCCATGCTGAGCTTGCAGGTTCAGACCCAGTTGTGTTTGCCGGTAGGCATTTGTCTGTATCTCTTATTAATGGTGTTGAGAGTATCCAAAAAAAAAAAAAAAAAGCAATATTTGGCACATACCTGCAATCCCAGCACTTGGGAGGCTGAGGCAGGAGGATCGGTATGAGTTCAAGACTAGTCTGGGCTACAAAAGTGAGTTCAAGGCCAGCCTGAACTTATAGTGAGACCCTGTCTCAAAAAGACAAACAAACAAACAAATAAAAAAACAGTATTTCTATCCTTAATAAAAAGAATAATGGATGTTGCTTTGAAAGGTAGATTTACTGATGACTTTTTCCCCTTCATATGTTTTTGCAGATTTCTTAAATTAACATGTACTTATTTTTAATAGTAGGGAGAAAGTTTTAAGTTGAAAATATAACTGCTAATTGTTATAAGCATGCCTGAAGCAACTTGATGTTATCTGGAGGATTCACCAAATTCCAACTGATGGCACTGTGTGCTTGAAGGCACTGCTTCTGGGTGACCTTGGCCTACCTCTGGTGTAATAGAGAATTGATAAAGGCATTTATTTTGGTACTAAGTCAGATGTAAAATTTAAAAAGTATAAGGCACAGAAACCCCTGAGCACAGGAGGGACTACTCTTTATTCAGGGAGACAAAAGCAATATAATTGCAAAGCAATGTCTGTGAAGTGGCAGCACAGAAAAGCTAGCGAAGGGGCCAGCTGCGAGGTAGAGAGAGGGGTGTCTGAGCTGGAGATAAGGTTTCCCATGGCCGAGAAAGACCAACACTTTGCGGATGAAAGGACTGGAAAACAAGAGACGCTGGAGGACAGTGTATCACAGAGATGGGGAACAGCAAGGCTGCTGAGGTAGAGCTCGAGACAGGGTTAATGGGAGCTGAGGCTGGAACAGAGTCTTGACCATGTCTGAAAAGCCTAAAGTTTCATATAGAAACCTTTGGATATCTCAGGGAAGGCATGTGGAAGACAATGAAGATTTCTTAATAATATTCTGCATTTAATTTTCCTAGAGTCCACTTTGGTAAATTGATGGATATTGAATTTCAAAGTTTCTGTAAAATTTTTGAACATGACTTATAAAATAGATTAACTAGGAAAACTGTGAAATAACTATCTCCCCAGATTTCATTTTTAGCCTTAAATTGAAATATAAGGTACAATATAGTAAGCTTCTCGGTGTTTAAACAAAAATTTCTATGTGGCAACTATGCTGCTATTTACAATGTATGGTATCATAAAGAAATCAACCAGCAACAAATGCTGGAGAGGCTGTGGGGAAAAAGGAACCCTTCTCCACTGCTGGTGGGAATGCAGATTGGTGCAACCATTATGGAAAGCAGTGTGGAGGATCCTTACAAAACTAGAATTGGAAGTTCCGTTTAATCCAGCTATCCCCCTACTGGGAATTTTCCCAGAAGAACTGAAAACT
>PVJA010030038.1:0-26089 GCA_004027025.1 Myocastor coypus
TTAGCATTTTCCAATACACAGCAATGGACCATGAGCTACAATTTAACAAATGCCTATTGTTATGGTTTGTGTCTAGTTGTCCCCTCGAAGCCTCATGCAATCAAGAAGCAGGGACTTCAAAAATTTGAGACTAACTCATGATCCACTGGGATTATGTGTTTTAGTACTGTTGGGATTATAGATTTTAGTAGTCCTGGGATTTATATGTGTGGTCTAAGGTGGATATCCTGAAGCAGAGAACCTGAATGTAACAGAAGAGAGACCGAGAAACAGACTCTCTGTTGCTCTCTGTTGCCCTGGTTGGTCAGTTGCCTCTGTCGCCATTTTGTTGCCGTACCACCGCCATGAACTAGACGCTCTCCGCCCTTGGAGAGCTGAGCCTTGGAGCCAGCCAAATATTGACTGAAACCTCCAGTAACTGTGAGCTACATAAATCTTTCTTCCTTCATTTTGGGTGTTGGGTATTTGTTCCAGCAACGAAAGAAAAATAACTAAGATACCTATGTATACGAAACTTTTGTATACATTATTTTTAGTCTTCACAGCCATTTAAGAAAATATCCCAGGCCTCAGTGTTTGGACTTTTTCTCTCTTCTTCCTTCCCTTCTAGGTTTTAGATAAATTGGAGGTCATAGTAAATGCCTCTTAATTATTATAATTTTTGAATATAAGACCCTAGCGTACAATTTAGGTGCTGAACTATGTACAAACAATTAAACTATTAATTAAATAATTAAATTATTAACAATTATTTATGATTTCTTTAGGTGCGAGTACCATGCATGGTGCCAAATGCTTAGCATAAATTATTCACTTCTTCCTATGAACCTGTGAGTTGTTCAGGTTATTATCCCAGGACAGATGATTAATGATTCTTTCAAGTTCATCCAACTGGGTCATAAAATCTCTGAAAAATCACAAACCATTCTAGTGTAGATCACCTTGCATCACAGTAGTTGTTCCAGTTGATTTGTTTTGTGAGGGTTCTTTCTATCTATAGTCTTATAAAGGAAGTCGGGCAATCAGCACATCTCTGCTTGTCATCACGTAGGTGAGAAAACCATGGTTCCTTGAGCTTAAATGACTAGTGGAATGTCCCTGGGAAGCACAGTCAAGAAGGGAATTGAGTTTTTCTATCTCCTATACTGGTTTCTTTTCTCTCTGCTGTGCAAGTCTACTGACTTTAAATAAGTTGCGAATTAAAGAACTCTTAGGATTATCATTTTTTTCATAAAATAATGAGCCATTATAAAGCTCACAAGTTTGTAGTGTTATTAGCAGTCTATTTAATGGAGTCAACATATCCCAGTTGTGCAGTATAGTCACAGAAGTGTACATTTAATACAGAGCCTGAGGCCAGACATTCAACTTCTGCAGTAGTCATCAAAAGGCTGAAACCAACGGGAGATTATCGGCATAAATAAATGTGTGTACAGTATATTCACTGACATGTGAGGATATGGCAAATTCTCCATTAAAGCCCTTGGTCCTGGAGTCAGCAAGCATGGACGCTATTACTTACTATCAAGGTTGGCCAGCCCGGGACTGTGTAAAGTGAATTGATGGTTGTGTAGATGCAAAGAGTATGCCACTGGTACAGGCACTCACTGTTGTTACTGTAGGCTGCCTTTGAATCCGCATATTGTCCATGTACAGAGATACAAAAATAAAACTAAGCTGAAGTGTTGAACATGTTTCAAGGATTACTTCGTGTAGTCTAATTAATGTCCTTGTATTTTGTGTTGTGCTGTTTATAAAATGCTATTGCAAAGATTTCTTTGGAGACAGTGCATGCAGGAAATGGCAAAAATGGTAGCTAAGGATTACATTTGTTAGTTACCATAAGAAGTTAATTTTCTTTTTGATACTTTTTTCATTGTTCAGAGAAAACATTCAACACTCAAAGTTAAAGGGGAAAAGGTTGATTTTGGCTCACAGTTTGAAGAGATTTCAGTCCGAAGTTGGCTGGCTCCAAGGGAGGATGGCATTGCAGAGGGGCATCACAGAAGACAAACAGCCTGTGGCAGGGCGGGACAGGAAGAAGGAAGCAAAGGACAAGCTAGCAAAGTGCCAGAAGCAGCAGCCACCTCTCTGTTTTATCCCTTCCAGGCTACTTACCTTTGGATGGTAACACCTACAACTGGAGTGAGCTTTCTCATGTCCATACCAGAGCTCTGAGACTGATTTAGTAATCACATAGTCTTAATCCCAGTAATGCACACATAAATCCCAGGTTCACATACTCCAGATCCAACCACATCTGAAAACCTCAGTCCATAGTAGCACAAGGCTTTGGAGGGACTTCTAGACCCACTCTATAACAAGAACTCTTACAGCACTGTATTTCTGTTCTGTAAGGAAATACTTTTCATTTATCTTCAGTTCAAAGAAAACATTCCTTTAATAGCTGAGGATTTAGAACTGGTGGAGGGTATGGCACTGCAGTCTTTCTTCCCACTCCTGAGTATGTAGTGTAGAAAGAACAAAGGTTCAATTAGCTGAACAGAATAGGAGCCATGGAAGAAAGAGAGGGTTATAGTCCTGGCTCCAAAATAAATCTGTAATGAGATTTACAGACCAAACAAAACATATTGACAGACTTTATAAAATAGTGTAGTACCCCACAGGGCTGTCGGTGGTGCTGAAATCTGAGTGTTGTACAAGAATCACTGTACTGGGAAGTTTCTGAGAAACCGCTGGACTGTAAAAATGTGGATGACTCAAGTGACATAGGTTAGATCTGGGCTATAATGTCCCCTTGCCTCTTTTTGTCTTCCTCCACACAGAGGCTGCTGCAGTCTGGAAGAAAATTTTAGTAGCACACAGAGGGGGGAGTCACCAAACTGCTCTCTCCCCAATGGCCTAAAATATTTTTGTTTTGCTTTTTGGTCATGTGCCCTAGTCATGATGTGGAATCCCTAAGAAAACAAGTTCTGGGACCTCAGTGGATGTGGAATACAAGGTTTCCTACCCTCAGACTAGAGCCTTGAGAGGACATAGGTGCAAGGGATTTCAAAAGCCTTGGGAGATTAGCACTAAACCTGTTGGAGAGGAGTTTGAAGGGTAATTATGCGGCCTTGGACTGTCTACAGTGGCCAAAGCACCCCTTCCTGCTACTCCATGTAATCAGGATGATGGTATAGAGATGGTCAGTGAGGCTGGAACAGAGGGATCCATGCAAGGGCTAGGAAGAGTCAACGTGCAGGGGACTGAGATCAGCATCTTGTTGTCCCGACCTTAGGCCACCACAGAAGCTGGCAGAGTGATATAGGGACTCTCACAGTGAGGAGGCATGTACTGGCCACCAAGAGACACAAAAAGTGGCTGACTGAAGACTGACAGCCCCTCTTTCCAGAGAACAAGGTCAGCCATACATAAATACCCAGCCCTAATCATACTACAGACTTGGCAAGGTTACCCAGCAGTGTTGGACTCTGATTTGAACACTACCAAAGAACTGTAGATATCAGAGGATTTTAAAAAAAGGATTTTTGTTTGTTTATCTTGGTTTTCTTTTCTTCTTTATTTTTAGGTTGTGTAGGCTTTTACCTTTATTTTTATTCTGCTGTATTCATAGTTTTTCTTTCCTCAAATACCTTTCTTGCTTTTATATTTTCATGTGAGTGAACATTATCTCTAGTCCTTATTTGCTTTGATAATCTTTTGCTTTCTTTTTCATTCTTTCTCTTCTACCCTCTTCTCCATTTTCCTTTCTCTTCCTGAGATCCCCCTTTGTTCTCCAACCTGTTTTATACCACATTTATTTTCATTCTTATATCTGTTTGTCCCCTATCTCTCTTAAATTTCTCCATCACAGAGTAGAATCATTATATTCAGAGGAAAATCTTCGTACACAAGTTCCTAATTCGTCAGGATTTTGTTATATAACCATAGGTCTTACTCCTATGGTTAAAGGTACCAGGTTAATAGCATAGTTTGTCAATTCCTAGGCTGTGCTTGATACTATTGTTATTGCTAATTGTGTTACTTAGCCAGTATGTCACACCTATCATGATCAATTATTCTCTCTTGTGTAACAAAACTGATTGTCTTGGGTCATAACCATCACACTAGTCTAATACCAGATGGCTGAGTGCTTAATCAAATAGATAGCAACATCTCATCTTTAACAAGTTGAACAGAGATCTTGGGCAGGCCCAAAGACCAAGAAGACCGAAAGATCACAAGGACCACCTACGTCTAGAAGACAGCTCTGAGGAAAAGGCATTTCCTAAGGAAGCCTCAATACTAGTGATAATGTTAACTTAAACATTAACACACACGAAAGAAAGAAAGAAAGAAAAGAAAGAAAGAAAGAAAGAAAGAAAGAAAGAAAGAAAGAAAGAAAGGACAGACACAGAATCCCCAAACTTCTGGCCTCCCAGGACAAGTCCTGGGGACAATAAGGGATAGGAAATGAGAAGGCTCCCATCTAAATTTTCTGAAGTGATAGCAGCAGAAATTACATAGAACCCTGATGAATGAGACCACAGAGAAAGTGATCTGTTAGGTAAAAGAAATGATGCAGTAGACTAACTAAAGATTAATGAAAACCCACCCGAACTGCATCAGCATGGTGCGGGCTATGGAAGGCACACCTAAGGATTGTTTGCAAGAACATAAAAAGGACCTGGAGGGGAAGATCGTGTGCTCTTGATTCTCCTGGAGAAGCTTGTTATGCTGGTATTCCTGATGTGAACTTAGCTGTTCTCTTCAGAGGAGCTATTTTTCTTATGTTATCTTGCTTCTTGGTTCCAATTCAAATCCCTCACCTGTTGGCGTAGATCCTTCATTCTACGAGTACAGACTTCCTAGCTTTCACTACTAATCTTTGTGTTTCATCATTTTGGATCTTTAATACAGACTTGCATGAGGCATTATTGTGAACTCAAGGCCTCGAGTTAGACTGATGGAGGAAATTACCATGGGTTCTAGGTCCTAATCTGGAATTGTGCAGGATGTTACTGTGGTATCTAGATGCCCAGCTGGATTGTTTGGGTCTGTAATTGTGTGTACAGAGCCCTACACTTTTTTGAGTTTGATTCTTTGATGACTACTGTAAAATAAACCTATAAACTATGTTTTTTGTATTACATTTTTTCTTTGTAAACCATGACTACAAAAAATAGCAATCAAAATGAAAGACTTGAATCTAGAGTCTACATAGATCTAAAAAAATAGAAGAGCTTAGAAAATGCTAGAAACTGCAAATTCCCGATATACAAAAGAAATGGAACCCATTAAAACAGATCCAAGTAGATATTCAGGGAGACTAAACATTCTACTGAAAGACCGTAACTGATGAATGAAAGCAAGGACAGAATATCAGACCTATAAGAGAGGATTAAGGCTAGTAACCATGATAAGAAAGGTATCTTAAAGATAACAAGTAATCATGAAAAACTAGTCCAACAGGAGCAAGATGATACAAACAAGAATAACATAAAATTGATCAGAATCAATGAAAAATAAGAAAGGGCAAAGGATATAAAAACTATTCACAGAAATAATGACAGGGCATTTTCCAAACATGGAAGAAGAAATTGACATACAAATACCTGAAGCAGGGTCAAAGAGATAGCTTAGCAGACTAAACACCTGCTTGGGGGGCACAAGGACTGGGGTTTGATCCCTGGTAACACACGCCATACCAGCCCTGCTCCTGAGAGGTGAGCTACCCACCAAGACTGAGTGTGGTGTTGCATGCCCATAATCCCAGTACTGGGGAGGCTGAAAGTAGGATCACTATGAGTCCAAGCTACATCCTGAGACCCTATACAAAATACATAAAATAAAAATATAATCAAATAACTGAGACATATAAAACTCTAATTAGCCATGACTAAATAAATCTATACCAAGGCATATAATAAGCAATTCAGCACAAGAGCAAAATATTAAAAGGTTTCAGAGAAAACAAACAAATCACCTACAAAGGAAAGTCCAAAAGAATCATAGGAAATGCTTCAACATGAACTTTCAAGTCAAGGAGAGCTTAGAGTGAAGTATATCATATACTGAAAGAAAATAACTTCCAAAGCAGGTTGATATACCTTGAAAAACTATCATGGAAATAAGATACTGCCACAACAAAGAGCAACTGAAACAATTCATGACCACCAAATCAGCACTTCAAAATGTTCTAATGGATATATTAGAAAGAGGTAATGAAGACTAAATTCTAAGAACACCAACAGAAAGGAGCTATCAGGCAGGGAAAGCACTTAGATAGAGATGAAAAATGGAACAAATAGCAGAAAATCATATGATGAATAGTATAATACACATCAGTTATAGCCATAAATATTAGTGGTCTCAATTCACAATCAAAGGCAGTAGACTGACAGAGTGGGTTGAGTAACATGACACATCAACACAATATGTATAAGAAACACACTTACTTCAAAAAGAAATCCATAGGTTAAAAGTCAAAGTATAGATAATAGCACCCCATGTCACAGGAACCCAGAGAAAATCATGGGTAGTTATTCTATTTGCAGAAAATATGAACTTCAGGCCAAAACAGATCAGAAGAGATAAAAAAATGTCACTACACACTTGTTAAGGGAAAACTCCAAGAGGAAGAGATAACAATAATAAATATATATGTACCAAACACCAGCATATGCAACTATATAAAAATATTAATGGCCATGAAAAATGAAATGAATACTAAAATAGTTGTAATGGGAAAATTTAAAACCTCCCTGTCAAAAACTGATAGAGCACCTGGACAAAAAATCAAGAAATAAATATGAAAAATAAATCATCCTGTAAATAGATGGTCTTGGTAGGTATCTATTGAGTGATATCCACTCCACAAAGTCAGAGTACATATGTTTCTCTTCTGGGGGAAGTTTTCCAAAATATACCACATACTTGCCCACAGAACATGCTTAAATAAGTTTGAAGTCATTAAAATTATATTATTCATACTATCTGACCTTAGTGCAATGAAATTAAAGACTAGTGGCAAAGGAAACCACAAAACTACAAAAAACACATGGAAATTAAATAACACCCAATGGATCACAGATGAAATTAAAGAACAAGCTAGACAGTTTCTGCAATTAAATGATAATGCTTATACAGCATAATGAACTTATGGGACACATTAAAAACAGTGCTAAGAGGGAATTTTATACCAATAAATTTTCATGTTATGAGAACAGAGAGTAAAAAAAAAAAACCCAAGTAAACCTAGTACTGAACCTCAAACTTCTAGAAAAAGAAAAGAAAGTCAAGCCCAAAGTGTGTACAAGGTGAAAATTATAAAAACTGGAGCAAAAATTAATAAAACTATGACTAAGAAAACAATATAAAGAACAAAGGAATCAAAAAATTGTTTCTTTCCAGGCATGCTGGCACACACCTATAATCTCAGCACATGGAAGACTGAGGCAAGGTTGCTGTGAGTTCAAGGCCAGCCTGGTCTACCAAGTGAGTTCAGTATACCTGCATACTAAACTGCATACTAAAATCTGCCTCAAGACAGACCAAAAATGAAATAAAATAAAAACTAATTCTTTGAAAGATTAAATAAAATTGATAAGCCTTCAACCAAACTTATCAAAAAAAAAAAAAAGACTCAAATTCAGGCAAGTAGGAATGAAAAAAGTAAAATCAAAATGAATTACGTAGTAGTATCAAAATTATATTTTTTATGCATTTAGGACAGGGGATACAGTGATATACAGGGTCTATGTGGATTTGACTCCTAGTGGTGCTCCTATCTTCAGCTTCCCAAAGTGCTGGGATTACAGGCACACACCATCACACCAATCTCAGTTGCTGTCTCAGCACGCACCAGGAGGTGGGGCTGGCACAATGGGGATCAAATCCTTGCCACTGTGCTCTGCTGAAGCAGGTGCTTTAGTCCATTGAGCTTTCAGGCTGGCCCTACCAAAAATGATCAATATCTATTTCAAGGATGTTTGTATAATGGGAGGGAATATTCAGAAAAAATGAACGGATTCCTAGATACTTGAATTACTGGAGCTAAATCAGGAATATATAACTATTCTAAATCACCTAGAATCACACAATGAAATTGAAAATGTAATTAAAACATACCAAAAAAGAAAAGTTAAGTCATCATGCATTTACTGCTGAATTCTACAAGAAATTTAGAGAAGACCTAATGCCTTTACTTCTCAAACTCTTTAATGACATTGAAAGGTAAGCAGTACTCCCTAGGTCATTCCTGGAAGCAAGTATTCCACTCCAGGGAAAGACCCAACCAAAAGGAGAATGATAGGCTCATCTATCTAGTGAATATAGATTCAAGATTCCTCAGTGAGATCCTGTCAAATAAAATGCAACAAATCATCAAGAAGATTACATATGCTATTTTCATTTTGGGGATTCAGAGATGGTTCAACACACACAAATCAATAAATGTAACACACCACACCAATATAACCAAGGACCAAGATCACTGAGCTATTTCAATAGATGCAGAAAATGCATTTGACAAGGTCTCACAGCCATTCATCTTAACAACCCTACAGGAAATTGGAGCTGATTATCTTTTTCTCAATCTGATAAGGACCACCTGTGACAAATCAACAGCCAGTATTATACTAAGTGGTCCAAAACTGAAAGCTTTCACCCTAAAATGAGGAACAAGACAAAGATGCCCACTACCACTACTCCTATTTAATATGGCTCTGGAAACATTAGCCAGAGCAATTAAAAAAGACAAAGACATAAAAGAAATAGGGTTATGAAAAAAAGTTAAATTATTATATGAAAATGACATGATATTCTACATAGAAGATGCCCCAAACCCCTCCAAAAAGTAGATTTAATAACTTGATTCAATTATGTAGTTGGATACAAAGTCAACATTCAAAAATTATTAGTACCCCTGTATGCAAATAACAAACTTGTTGAGAGAGAAATTAGGGAAATAACTTTTGCAATAGCATCTGAAAAACAAATTTAGCAAACAATCTACCAAAGGAAGTGAAATATCTCTGCATTGAAGACTATAGTGCTCTGTATATAAAGAAGGGAAAGGAATGAAGGGAAGAGAGTAGGATGGGAAAAAAAGAGGAATCCAGATATCTTGGGTGCAGGTACAAATTCTGTATGATGACTGTGATCCTTGTGTAGAACTAAATTGCACCAATAAACATAATCTTAAAAAAGCTTCCAAAAAGCAAACCAAAGCAAAACAAAAGAAAACTCAAAGTGAAGTAGTAGCCTGGGTGCTCAAGGTAATGTGTGACATGGAGAAGGGACTGGTATCAGCCTACACCAGAAAGGGACGAGCGTAGTGTGAGCCACACAGAGGAGGCTCAACAAAGAGGAAGGAAATGAGCACAAGTTGGTGCAGACAGTTTTCTGCAGCCACGCTAACGGTTTTCACTGGCTACTCAGCTAGGAGGGGGAGGAAACTGCTAGCAGTGTCTCACTCTCAAGCTTTTAGATTTCTTTTTGTGAGATGAATATTATTTACATTTTTAGGTAAACCAATATGTAAATGAGTTTATTTTTTTCTTCTTATTCTAGGCTCAACTCTTAAATGACTTCAGCAATCCCTAGAAAAGTAGGCAGAGGACATCTTCTCTGGCCATTACTTGAGTATATTAGGCCAGGATGTTAGCATCTAAAGTGGTGACTATGATCCATGTGCAGCTGATGCTTCTCCGAGGGTGCTACACGTTATGAAAATAGGCATTTTCGATGTAAATATCAACATTTCTGGGAATTCTCTTAGTTACCAGAAGGGTGTTATTCGTCACTGAATACTGAGTCATGTTTCCCAGTCTTTCTTATTTTCATGTTCATATCTACAGGTACATTATTTCTTATTATGATTTGTTATGGTCTTGATTCTAACTTGTCCTTAAACATTTCTTATATTTTAAACTATATTCTTGTTACCTCTTGTGCATCTTCTCTGTTGAGTTTCACTATAACCTGAGACAAGTGTCTGAAATACTATTGCAGTATTTGATTGGATAAAACCTCTTCGCTACCCTAACGTAGTTTTGAAACATAACAAAACATTGCAGTATAAAATCTTTGGCTACTGCGGTGGATGGCTGCGTCTCATACCCTGCCCTCCTGCTTCTCTTGGGCTCGCTGTAGCTTAGCTGGAGAGGTGGGGAGTTCTCCTGTAAATGGGATTGAAAATGTGTGCAAGCCTGTCCCACTTACTTACAAAGAACTTGCTTGTGCTGGGCTTCTTTCCTATTCAAGCAATCTGGAATCTAGAATAGTTTTCCTCTATTTCAACTTGTAAATGAGGGCAATGGAAAATATTTTCAACCTTTTCATGAATATTAACGTTTGAATTCAAGATGAGACTTCTTGAAGTGAGTGGTTGAACCCAGGACCTGGTACTTTCCAGGCAGGTGCTTATGCCACTGAGCTATTTCCTCAGCCCAGAGATGTTATTTTACATGTTAAAAAAAATCACACTATGTAATTTAAATGTAATAAATGATTGTAATAGTAAATAATGAATCATTCTCTATGCTACACTATGTGTTTCAGAAATTGTTCTCTCCCTATGTATACAGATATCTATATCTATATAGTAGTATCTATGTATTATATGTTATGAATCATTCTTTATGCTATACTGTGTTTCAGAAATTGTTCTCTCTCTATGTGTATAGATATCTATATCTATATAGTAGTATCTATAAATTACATATTATGTTACTATATATTATATTAATAATAAATATCTGACATATTATTTCTTTGAACAAATATATAGTGGCAAGATTATATATTTCAATAACTTATAACAATAATTTGTACCTGCAGTGCACCTTTGATAACAGAGAGGATTAAAAGAAACATTGGTACAATATAAACTTCAATCAAATCATTAAAGAATAAAAGATATGGTCATGAACATTTAATATTTAAACAAATTATTTATAAAACATTTTTTAAAAACACACAAAGCATTACTTGCCCTGCCTGGTAGTCCTGCTGTTTGTTTTTTATCAAGTAATAACGTTTTCTTTTTGTTGTCCTTTAGAGACAGAGTCTTGCTATGCATTTCAGGCTGGCCTTGAGCTCACTTTATAGCACACACTGGTCTTGGATCCTCTTGCCTCAGCCTATCCAGCGCTGGGGTTGCAGGTGTCACCACCATGCCTAGCTTAAAGTTTCCTGCATACTGCAAGGACTTTGCTTCAGTTGTTAGCAACTACATTAATGTCTTTCCATCAACTCGTTTCCTTTTTTACTTCAGTGATGGAAAAATCTCTCCCCTTTGTTCTTGTTTCAGTCTGCTGTTGAAACTAAGTTTTTAAGATCAATTTCTGATTTCATTTTGGAGGAGTCTACATTTATTCCCTTCTATTTTTGTGTATCTTTTCTGTTAAAATATTTGCAAAGGACTTTAGCCTGTAAGTAACATTCAAATGCTAGAAAATGCCAGTCAACATGTGTTGAGTATTAGTCAAGTAATATAACATTCAGCTCTCTCAGCAACTTTAACAGCTCTTCATTAAAACATGTTGAAATTGCCAATTGAAAGGGTTATTTTGCTTGCAAAACTTGTTATTTAATGTAATACCATTTGAAAGATTTGTATGGAGTATTCTGTGTGTACAAATGGATTAATGCTTATCTTATTTGTAGAAATCATTCTTTAGCAACAGGTAGAGCGAGAACCCACACTTATAAAAGGACAATGATTATAAACAAGACTGACTGATAAATGTTGCCCTTCTTTGGAGACTTATTAAACTAATAAACCTATATATTTATGTTTTAAACTTCATAGAAAAACTACAATAATCTTCGTTGTTCTTTTCTCAGTTTGTTTGTCTTAGGATTTGAAAAAATATGTCCATTCCCCAAGAACTGCTAGGGTGAACTTCCTCTTGGAAAAACCAGGTTAGGAGCCAACAGAGGAATAGATAAGCAAAACTCCTAATCATGACCTCAGGACCAAAGCTTCCTTTCTATCCTAGAGTGGCTGGACAAGAAATTTTTTTATAAGAGGGCAAGTTTTTTTTTTTTTTTTTGTATTTTAGGACAGGCTCCATAGGGTCTACAGGGTCTCACTACACTGGTCAGACTTGCAGTGATTCGCCTATGTTCAGCCTCCCAAAGTGTTGGGATTACAAGTGTGCACCACCACACCCAGTTTCAATCACCACTGAGTCTTTTAATCCATTTTATTTCCTAGGCCTCTTTCTTATTGTACCTAGCCTTCCCCTTAAGGCTATGGATAGTTTTCTTAAAGAATTTTTTGAAACTTAGCTTTATTGTAACTTTGAATTGAAATACATTCTAGAGATGATCTAATTTAGCTACCACCTCATTTATAGATTAATTTAAGATATATAAAATCACTTTCCCAAGAACATTTGGGATGTTTTAGTATTACTAAAACATGGTAGAGCAATCTCACTCTAATTATGCAGTATAATCAAAGGAAATTAAATCTATATGCCAAAAATATCTTTACTATTTTCTGATATACTGAAGTAATATTCACAATGGATAAGAAATGGAAATACACTATCCATTAATTGATGAATGGACAAAGAAAATTATATATATACATATATATGACTATATAGATGCCAATATATATAGATGACTATACATATATGTATATAGAGGACTATATATGTATGCATATATACATATATATGTATACATATACATATAGATGTATTGTTACATTACAATTATAACAACAGAAGAAACAGAAATTGTTATGTTAAATGAAATAGGCCCAGTACAGGAAGAAGAGCACTGCATGATTGTGTTCATACATGGAATATAAAAAATAAGTTGATCTTACAGAAATTGAGAGTAGAATGATGGTTACCAGAAGCTGGGAGACTAGACAGCAGTGGTGGCTGATCAGTGTGCATTGAGTTACAGTGACAGGAGGAAGAAGTTCTGGCATGTATGGTGGAGCAGCCATAGAACATGATTGTGTTCATTACTTTCTCATTGCTGGGACAAAATACCTGACATCTACAAGTTAACGTGAGGAAAGGTGCATTTTGGCTTACGTTCTGGGGAGGTTTCAGTCCATAGATGGCTGGGTCCAAAGCAGGGCAGCATAGTAGAGGGGAATGACAGAGAAAAACTGGCCCAAGGAATGGCAGGTAGAGCACAGGGCTGAAGCCACAGCTTTTCCTTTTACGTCCCTTTTATTTCATTCAGGATACAATGCTATTGTGACCTTTTAGATTTTTCTTTGCCTATTTACACCTTTTAATTTTTTAAATCAAAAGTGAAGTCATCCTTTGCCTATTGCTTACAACCAGGTAGTTTCGGTGTCATTGAACAAGTGTCTCCTTCCTGCCCGCCTCCCGGTCAAGCAACGAAGGCTATTGGTTACTGCGCACCCATACCCAGTGATATGGTTTGTGTTTAGCTGCCCCCTCAAAGCCTCATGGAGTCATGAGGAGTGCTTCTAGAGTTTGATATTAACTCATGGTCAAGGCTGGCATTATGGGTCTTAGTACTGCTGGAATTACGCGTGTGAGTGCTGTGCCCAGCCTGAGTGTGGGGCAGATGAGGAGAGAGACTTGCTCTCTGTTGCCATTGTTGCTGCTACTCCTGTTTTGATTTTATGCTTTCCCACAGGCATAAAAGGTTGCTCTCTGCTATGTGTCACTGTGCCTTTGAGCCGGTGGAGAATGTCCTGCAACCTCCAGTAACAGTGAGCTAAATAAACCTTTCCTTCCTTCATTTTGGCTATCAGGCATTTGTCCCAGCAACAAAAGAAGAATAACTCAGACACCCAGGGTGGGCTTTGCCATATCCACACCCAGAATTATGCTAATTAGTAAACTAATACAGTTATCACACACCTTTAATCCATATTTACATAGATTCGGGTGTGACTCATCAGAGCATGAGACTTTGGGGGGATGTCTGGATATAAGATATAGTAATGATGATGACTGCATGTTTCAAAAATCTAGTAGAAGAGAATGTTTAAGTGCTTTTCTGTATAATGAAATATAAGTATTAGAGAAGAGAGGTTGTTATGTTTTGTGTCTAGTTGTTCCCCCAAAGCCTCATGCAGTCATGGAGCCGGGACTTCTAGAGCTTGTGATTAACTCATGATCCACTGGGATTGTGGGTGATCCACGGCTGGGATTATGGGTCTGAGTACTGTTGGGGTTATGGGTGTGAGTGCTATACTCAGTCTGAGGCACACAGCCTGAATGTAATATAAAAGAGAAAGAGAGACACAGACTTCCTTTCTGTTGCCATTGTTGCTGATATTTCTCCCTTTGCTCTCCTGCTATCTGCCATGTGCCAGTCTTCCTTGGAGCCAGCTGAGGATGAAGTAACTAAGCTAAATAACTTTTCCTTCCTTCATTGTGGGTGTCAGGTATTTGTCTGAATAAGGAAAGAAGAGTAACTGAGACAGAGGCATGTTTACTTTAATTTTAACATTATAAGCATTGAAATGTTATATGGTGGTCCATAAATATGTGCAACTTTTATGTCATTTAAAAACAATATATAGTCAATATGAAAAATAATTCTTTCAGTTAATGCATAGGAACATGCAAAATATTTTCATGTATAAAGGATGAAACTGTAATTTTAAAAAATTTATACAGTGCCAAATTATATGTGAAAATATTTTTTGCCTGCTCATATTTATTTATTTATATTACTTTTAATAAGAAATAACAATATGATAGCTTCAAAACATGTTCAAAACATGACACATTGCATATTGTTGCCCTCATAGTAACTATACAGAGCACAGGGTGTAGACATGATAAATTTTCTTTTTTTTGTCTATTTGAGACAGGGTCTCACTATGCAGGTCTGGCTGGCCTTGAGCTCACTTTTGTAGCCCAGGCTGGTCTCGAACTCACACCAATCCTCCTGCCTCAGCCTTCCGAGTGCTGGGATTACAGGTGTGCACCACCATGCCCGGCTAAATTTTCTAATTGATATTGGTATATGTGAAAATATTCTTTTACTTATTATAATGTTGAGCCTTTTGTTACTGAATCTTGGCAAAGTGTTTAGAGAAGTATATGGTGCAGTAATGTGAATTAAACTATTTGTTAAACATTTTTGCTATGTCCTTTCATTTATTTAGTCATTACAAAGGCTGAAATGTCATTAGCCCCACTTTACAGATGAGAATCTCAGTGGTAAAGAAACTGTCCTCAAATTGTACAATTTATGGCAAGGCTGAGATTTCTGGATAAATAGATGAATTGTGAAACTCAGAAACAATGAGGAAAAATACATTTTCAGAAGTTTCCATGCTCTCCTGTTTTATATGAGCTAGTATTCATATCTACAACAATTCTTTCACTCATTGCAAAGGAATGGGGCTGGATGGATATTTTAAGTCATTTATTATTTCTACCTTTGTACCCTGTGGACTTTTAAAGTACATAGTTAGTAAGGAAATGAAAAATTATTTTGTACAATCAGAGTACAAGGTAGTTTAGATGAAAATGAGAAACATAACTATACAAACTACAACAGAATTTCCAATGGATGTGAGACTGGGACAGCGCAATATTGGTGTCTTGAATCCTAAATTTTATATTAAGGTCATTGAAACAGGTTAGTCTTTGATGAGCCTGTATGGCGTCAGCAACATCATCTCTTTAATGTTAAGTTTGCCTTAAGCAAACATAAATCTTACAGTAAACAGTATGGTAACATAACTGTTTTGTTTAGTAGGGAACATTTTTCTACTAAATATCATTAATATGTTACTATAACTAAAACCAAAAAATAAAAGAAGAGAAACAGTATATTCCTTTCCACTTTGTTGAAATGGTAAATATGTCTATGATTGTAGATTTATTTGTGGACAGAAATGATCTATTTTCGCTTATGCATTAAGTGATGGTTGGTACATAATAACTTCAGCTAAATGAATAAAACATTATGCACACTATATTCAGCTCACTTAATTGCTAGATTTGTAATTAATATTTGGACGTTACATTTCTACATTTTAAAAAGAAAGCCGGCAGAAGAGAGAGAGATCTCATCTAAAAAAAGTCTCAGCATTTTTGGAAGAGAGTTAAGCTTAGAGGAAAATGAAGAGCACCCTGGAGTTCTGATCTGCCTAGAAGACATTCAGGGATGGTTCCTCTGACGCTGTGCAAGGAAAGGTTTCCAATAGTTGGGACCCAGAAAGGTCTCAGGTAAGAAAGCATAAGTATGTTCCTTACTCTGCAACAATACATGTTAAGTAAGCAGAATTTATTAAAGGGATGGTTCTTTTTTTTTTTTTTTTTTTTTTTTTTTTTTTTTTTTTTTTTTTTTTTTTTTTTTTTTTTTGTCTTGTCTTTTTGAGACAGGGTCTCACTGTGCAGTTCAGGCTGGCCTTGAGCTCACTTTTTGTAGCTCAGGCTGGTCTCGAACTCGCACCGATCCTCCTGCCTCAGCCTCCCGAGTGCTGGGATTACAAGCGTGAGCCACCACGCCCGGCAAAGGGATGGTTCTTGACTTGTACTTGCTTTTCAGTTTCATATGGCTCTTGACCCAGATTGCAAGACTTATTAGAAATATATGGGCTACTTTCTTAACAAGAGAGCCTGTTGGGAGCCTGCCGTGATGTGCAGGATGACGCCTACGCCCTGCCGCCTCTGCTGCTCCCCCGCCCATCGTGTGTCCAATATGGCGCCCATATCCTGCTTCCTGAGCCTTGCTTAGTCTCTTCTCCTCTCCAAATATGGTAGTTGATAAATGCTTCCTTACTGTTGCCCAATCGCTGATCCCCACGTGTAACCTTATTGTTGGCTAAAATGTTGCTTATAAGCCCGAGCACGGGAAGTGATACGCGCGTGACACGTAGGAAGCCGTCTCGGACGGACATGTATTGAGGTCGCTGCCCAGCCAATAAAGGAGTTAGCAGAGATAAGGTGTTTGTGTGCTTTCTTCCGCGGGACGGAGATGGCGACGGACAAGAGCCCTACCTTTTTAGAAAAGAAACTCATCCTGATAATGTCTAAGCTTTATTTCTAGTTCTCTCTGTACATGCCTATAGAAATGCTACTGCCCATTAATTCTGAGCTTTTATGGACAGACCTGATTTGTCAGTTGAAAGACATGGACATTTATGGCTAAATTGAAATTTTTCTTCCAATTGAGCCTGAGCATTTTGATTTTGTACAAATATATAATTGTAAGTAAAATACCTTCTACTATCTTCTAATTTTTCTATTTTAATTATCAATATTATTTTTTGGCTTTAGTTTTCATTGGGAATTTTTTTTTTTTTTTTCTGTATTTTAGGGAAGGGCCTACAGGGTGTTCAGGGTCTCACTACTGCATTGGATTCGTAGCAATCTGCCTGTTTACAGCTTCCCAAGAGCTGGGATTACAGGCATGCATTGCCATGCCCAGTCTCAAATGCCATCTCAGCGTGCCCGGGGACGAGGCCAGCATGGCAAGCCTGGGGATTGAGCCCCTGGCCCCTGTGTCTGCTGAGCTATTTGGCCAGCTCTAGTAAAACATTTATTTTATTTTATTGGGTTTTAATTAGAATCCATCTTTCAGATTTTAATTTCTTGTTTTTATTATATGGGGAAACAAAATCACTCATATTTTAAAAGAAGAAAAATAAGATTAATATTTTAATATGAAATTAGTAAAATGCACAAAAATGAAAGTTATTTATGAAAGTAAGCCAAGAAGTTTAAATATTTGGCTAAAGAGTTTAGATTTATTTGACTAAAAAATTTAGAAGTATTTTACATTCCATATAATAATGTTTGAAATGTCAGAGAGGCAATTCTGGGGAAAATGATTACAATTGAGTATCAGAAAAATTGATTTATCACCTATAAATCAATTAATCTATCTAGGTAGGAGAGGAAGGCCTAGAAACTCACGGAAAAGAGTGTGTTAGTATTACAGGTTGGCAGAGCTTGTCAGCAATATCATAAGGCAGGCCAGGAACAGAGTGATTGGGAATAGAGCAGGCCCACCTGCGAAACAGGAGGGCTGCCGTGTTTGCCGTGTTGAGAGGGACTGCAATCTTTTCTAAGGCTTTGCTTATCTTTTAAGATGACTGTATCTTTTTCTTTTTCTTTTTGTCTTTTTGAGACAGGGTCTCAATATGTAGTTCAGGCTGGCCTTGGGCTCACTTTTGTGGCCCAGGCTGGTCTTGAACTCTCACCGATCCTCTTGCCTCAGCCTCCCAAGCGCTGGGATTACAGGCATGTGCCACCATGCCCAGCCCTGACTATATCTTTTCATCTGGCCATGTCTTAGAGACAGCCAGGTGTGCTGAGTCAGAGGAGGAGGTTACCAAGAAACAGAAGAACATACCTGGAGATGGAAAGATAAGGTTTACTAAAGCATCAGCAAGAAAGGGTAAAGTTACTTGAGCTTTAGCAGTAGGCTGGGTAGGACAGTAGCCAGAAGACACTTGGTATGTGTGGTAGGGACTTGGCAGGTTAGCTTAGTTAATTTCCAGAAGGTCTAGGAGATAGTGGGGCTAGACAGAAAATCTCCAGTGCTAGTGACCCTTTCACTGCTCAGTTATTGGTGATGCCTGCAATGAACACCCACTCTCCTGCCCAGACTATGGCAGTTGGTGGGAAGGAAAAGAAAGATCAAGAGACAAAACAGAGAACTGAGCTGGGCTCTGGGATGATCTCAGTCCTCTGGGGACAAAAGACCCAGAATCTCCCACAGCCACCATTTTAAACCAGTGCAGAGGTGGGGGTGGGATGGGGAGGCCATGGGTGGTGGAGGTGGGTGGATGCTTTTCCTGCAACAGCACTGAAGCAGTGATTAGATGGACAAGTTTAACACCATGAGGGAAACAAACCAGCTCACAGCAGGGTGCTGATCTCACTGAGTGAAGAAAGTGGGAGCTCCACATTCTGGAACTGGCCTAAAGGGCAGGTAGGTTAAGGAGAGCCTCAGACAGATGCTATGCCAACTTATAATTTGTGGTCCCCAACATTTCAGAGAGGACTCAAAATGCTCAGGGCTGGCCAGCTGAACTGTGGCACACCACAGTGCTTTATTCTGCATCCTGTTGTTGCAAGGAAGGGGATTTATAGGTTAAACTATATAGTAGCTACATTTGTGTGACTAGCATAGCGGGGAGTAGCTGTTCTAGCATATAGACAGAAGGCCAATTCCCACAGATAACATAAGTTTCCCCACCTCTTAGGGTCTTTTAGGTAATCGTTCTTGAGATAGTTTAGTCTAGACACACTTACAATGATTTCTTGACTTGGCAAATGTCTTGGGAGAGCAAATAAAAGATTTCAAGTACAAAAGTGTCCTAGTTTTCCTCAGGGACAATATAGTCAGGGTCATACAGAATAGAGATGATACACTTAATTCAGGATGACTCAAGAAGATGTATTTTCAGAGGGACTAATTGTAAAGATTGAGTACTATGTCAAAAGGATAAAGGATGGGGCAAAAGCCCAGAGTCAGAAGTGAAGTGATATTATTTAGGAGGTCTTATGACTTGTGAAGAGTATCCTCATATCAAAGAGAAGGAGGGAGGGAGAGAGGTAGAGAGACAGGGTAGGAGAGGGAAGACAGGAGGGAAGGGGAGAGAGAGAGAGAGAGAGAGACAGACAGACAGAGAGCGAGCAAGCGAGCGAGCGAGAGAGAGAGAGAGAGAGAGAGAGAGAGAGAGAGAGAGAGAGAGAATTATTTCTTTTCCTCCTTACCCCCAAGATCCTGTGAGAGTTATCTAACTGGAAGTCAGGAGGTCTAGGATCTACTCATGCAATTCATGGAGTCAGCCAATAGGACAAAAGGGACAAGGGGGATATTATAGGTATTACTGATTAGTGTAAATGGCTCCTCTGAGTACTTATAGTAAGTAGGTGGTGTCTTCTCCTTATGGGTTTGAGAACGTTAGTTGTTGGATAAATCATGCCAGTTGCACAGCTGTGCAGAAGCTGAGGGCAGATCACAGCACATTTGGTAGGCTTCTGAGCTCTCTTGGGAGATGAGTCTCTGGTCTTATGTTAGTACACTTCACTTTCAGCCTAGATTTCTTCCAAGATATAATAGGAACATTACGGTGGAAGTTGCTTCCTATTTTTCCTTAAAACATTTCACCTTATTAAGTTTTAGAAGTTTTAGTATTCTTTGATCTAGGTGGTTAATAAAGCAAATGTATCAAAGTAAAGATAGTAAATTACACATCTTTGAACTACAGTTTCTAGCAGCCATAAAACATGAAATCATTTTACAGATTTTTCTAAGCTTCCAAAAATTCAGAATATGAATTGACTTTTATTACTATGCACTCAATGATAAATTGAATAAAGAGACCCAATTTTCTTCATAAAATGCTTTTATAATCTTGTACTCTGCTTTAATGACATCAGTGTATATTAAAAAGTTCAGAAGATACTGGTGCCCTGCTATCATAGGATCATTTGAACAACAGTGTTGTTGATACTGAATTAGACTCAAGTAGATTACTTCCCCAGGAGCAGAATTATTTCTCTGCTCCTTAGATGTGTGTTAGGTAGTGAATAGGCTTCTGAAATAATTTGCCTTTGTGACTTTCTGTAGAAAAAATAAAAGAGATTTTGATTTTGAGCCTCATAAATGTTATACAAAATATATAGAAAAGTGCAGGGAGGAGTAGATACACTCACTTAATGTTCATCGATTAGTCATCATATGAATGGCGCCATGCTTGGGAAACAGTTCGTAGGGATGGGAGATAGAGTTCCATTCTTCTATGTACTCATAGTAGAGAGACTTCAGGGGCAGTTGGAGAGGTGACCACTGCACAGCGACCCAGGAGTGAGGACCATAGTTAGAGGGACTCTTTCCCTTTTATGGGATGCCAGTAACATGCACACTAGTTTATTATAGTTACACAGGTTCCTGAGGCTCTGCTCATTTTTTCAGTCTATTTTATTTCTGTTGTGAAGGTTGGGTAATTTCTGTGTTTCTGTCTTTAAGGTTACTAATTTTTTCCTTTGTCATCTCCAGTCTATTTTTTTTCATGCGCTGCCTTTTTTGATTCATGTATTTTTCAATTCTAAAATTTCCATTTGGTCCTTTAAAAAAGGAATTTTAATTGTATGCATTTATCATGTATAACATGATGCTTGAATTTGTTCACATTGTGGAATAACTAAATTAAGCTCATTGGCGTATACATTTCTTCACAAACCATTTATTTGTACAACACACAGTTATTAACCATATTACTATGTTGCACAGTAGATCTCCTGAGTGTATTGGCCCTGTCTCTGAACATTTATAACCTTTGACCAACATCTCTTTAGCCATGACTGCTTCCCATGACTACTCTGGCAATCATCGTCCTATTCGCTATTTTTACAACTTTGGCTAATTTAGAATTCTACATAACAGTGATATCATGCAGCACTTGACTTTCTGTATCCGGCTTATTTTACTTAGCATATGTCCTTCAAATTAATTTATTTTATTGCAAATGACAAGATTTCTTTCTTTAAAGAAAAGATTGAGTAGTATTTCACTGTGTGGGTATTTCACATTTACTCATTCATCTTTTGATGAACACAGAGTGATTCTGTATCTTGACTATTGTAAATAGTGTTTCAATGTGCACGGGAGTGCAAATGTCTCTTCAACGTTCTGAGTGATTTTACTTTCAGCGTACAACCATCAATCAATAGCTGGGTCACACAATAGTTACACATATTTTTAATTTTCTGAGAATGTTCTGTACTGTTTTTTGTAGTAATTAGGCTTGCATTCTTGTCAGCAAGGTAGAGGTGTTCTCTCTTTAAACTCTTGTCAATACTATCTTTTGCTTTTGATAGAAGTCATTAATATAGATGTAGGGCAAAAATCTCATTTTTCGTTCAATTTGTGTACCTGTGATGGTAGGCAAAATTAAGTATTCATATTGTCATTTACTAATTATTTTTGTTACTCGTATGTTTTCTTTTGAGAATGATCTATTTTTCTTGTACAATTTACTTTTTTATTATTCAGTTGTTTAAGTTCCTTGTATTCTGGATATTAACAAAAATTTATGGCTTAGAAATATTTTCTTGTATTGTGTGTTGGTTGCTTCCTGTGAGGTAGGTGAGATGTTCAGTGTGTTGCAATTTCATTTGCGTACATTTATTTTTGTTTGCCTGTGCTTTTAGGGTCTTATAAAAATATCATTAGTTAGGCCAATATCAAGAAACCTTTTATTTCTGTTTTTATCTAGTAGCTTTAAAGCTGTAGGTCTTATGTTTCAATGTTTAATCTATTTTGAGTTTATTTATTTATTTATTTATTTATTTATTTATTTATTTATTTATTTGTCTTTTTGAGACAGGGTCTCACTGTGCAGTTCAGGCTGGCCTTGAGTTCACTTTTGTAGCCCAGGAACTCGCACCAATTCTCCTGCCTCAGCCTCCCGAGTGCTGGGATTACAGGTGTGTGCCACCATGCCCGGCTTTTTGAGTTTATTTTCATAGTTTCAGATAATGATTTAATTTTGTACCTTTGTGTGTGGATATTTACTTATTCCAACTCCATTTATTGAAAAGCTTGTCCTTTCCCTCCTAGTGTATTTTTGGGATATTTGTGGAAAATCAGTTGAGCATAAATTCAAGGATTTGTTTCTGAAGTTTTCTATTTTGGTGCATTGGCCTATGTATTTTTATGCCAGTATCATGCTGCTTGATTTGCTATAACTTTCTAGATTTTAAAATGAGAATAGTATGATTCCTTCAGTTTCATTTTATATTTTATTTCCTTGTTGGAAATTATATTTCTTTGCTTAGAATTTCTGTTTTATCATTTTGTAAAAATATGTTTGCAATTGCTTTTTGAGACACTTTAAAGACAGCAGCATTAAATTTTTGTCAAAGAATTTTAACCTCTGTGTTATCTCTGTGTTGACATGTGTTATAGTTTCTCATTTATGTTGAAGCTTCCCTAGTTTGTAGTTTAATTTTGAGTATTTTATGGGAAAATTTTGCGTTTTATTTGAATAATACATTTTGGAAGATCTCCTGGGATAATGTACCAATAGAAGAAGGAGTCATTGCTTCATGACTTTTGTGTGAAGTGGAAATAGAGGTGGGCCCCCAACCCAACTTTCCCACTGCCATTGCCCTACCTGTGGAAGAATGGAATGCTTTATTTCCTGTCTCCACTTGGACTCAAATGACACTGAAGAGTGGGACCTCACTACTGCTTGACAGGCTATGAGTGGGGGTAGACGCTCAAGCTGCCATGTGAACGTCTGTGACATCTTATGTTAAAGGAGGAATGTTGACCCTCTTAAATTGAGAGGAAAGCCCTGGCTCCCTCTTCAGCTTCTCTAACACGTCCCTGGTAGAGGCTTTAGGCCTGTTGTAGGGAACCCAAGGCATGCATACCTCAGTGAGCACGCAGAGCTGTCTCCCGTTGCATGTGAGCAAGCTCAGCTCAAGCATCTCCTCAGCAATGGAGCATCAGATGTTCACATTTAATCACGGTGTTAGCATTTTTCAATAAGTGGGTTTTGGCTTGCAGTTTGGCACTTGACCTCTGAAAGTTTTACCATCGTTGCTTTAGACCTGGTATAGGGTCATCACTACTTATAGCCTGGTATGGGGAAAGGCTAGGCTTTATGAGGGGTTTACAGCTTTTACATGCTCCTGAGCTGAAGTTGGTTATTGATCACAGTTTTCCTGCCTTGGCAGACTCCTCTTTTCTACTATTTTGAGGACAGATTTTTCTGGGAGGCTATTTTTATTTATGCCTGCCTTAGTTCCTTTCTTATTGCTGGGACAAAACACTTGACAACCCACCAGTTAAAGGAGAAGAGATTTATTTTAACTCACATTTTGTAGAGGTTTCGGTCAATTTTGGCTGGCTCCAACGCTAGGCAATGTGCCAGAACACAGCAGAGGAGCAATGGTTCATGGCATGGCATGTGCAAAGCAGCAGGGCTTCCCCATTCCTGTCTTTTATATTCCAGGCAGGCTATAGGCCTATTTGTTGGCCACTCACACCCAAGGTGGATCTTTCTAACTTCAGTTTGTCCCCCATTGATATCCAAAACTGTGCCTACCAAGTTGGTGAGCTAATCCAGCATCACACACCCATGATCCAGTTACCGCTCAGAAATTCCACCTAGAAGAGCAGGGGGATTTGGGAGACCCCTAGGTATAAGCCATAACGTGTTACCCTGTCTCAAAAAAGACCAATACACATCCATTTGTGCATAATGCAAGTTGATCCATCTTTAAGAATTGTCAGAGACCTAACAGTTTTAACACTGCTGAAAAATCGAAGTCCAAATTCTCCTCTGAGATTTAAGGCAAACTCTGAGCCATTAGCCCCTGCAGAAAGAAACAGAAATTGAAACACTTATAACATATAACTGCACAAAATAAACCTTTCCATTCCAAAAGATATAAATAGGGACCTTAAGGGCTTATATTTAGGCAGTCACTTGTGCTGTTGAGCTATGTTCCTGGCAAGGGCTTATATTTAGATGTACCCCCAAAGCCTCTTATGTCTGAAGGTGGTGCTTTCCAGAGTTACCTACATCTAGGGTATGGTTAAGGGTGTGGTAATTGGATTAATCCACTGGTTGGTTTAGCATTACTCTGGGTGTTGGTAATGGGATGCCCCATTCTGGTACCAATAAACAGGCTCACTTGGTTTTAGGGGCTTAAGAGTCAAGGATGGAATATAAAGGTACAGAAAAAGGCAAGCTTGGTTCTTTTATTCTGCTATGCTATGTGTTATTTATCCTCTGTGATGACCCTCTGCTATGTTGCCCTGTCTTGGAGCTAGCTAAATATACCCTGAATCCTCTATAAACTGTGAGTCACACTAGTTTTTTCTCTCCCTTTGACTTGTGCGTGTTAAGTATTTTGTTCCAGCAGCCAGGAAGTAACTAAGACTCGGGGACTGGAAAGAATGAGACCAAAGCAAGACTGAAATCCAGCAGAGTGAACATTAGAGCCTGTGTCTCCACGTCCAGTATGTGGAGTAATCTGTAGCAAGGTGCGAATTCCAAAGGGCTTGGGTGGCTCCATCCCACCACTGGACACCATAGCCTCTGAGATTCTTCGGGCCAGGTTTGCTTACTTTTGGAGGCTTTCCTCAGATGATGCATGTTCCTGACTTCTCCAACCTTCTGGGGTTTCCACAGCAATTTTGGCTTCACATAGCTTTTCTATGCACCCTTTGAGGGGCATATTTCCCTCTCAGAGCCATTCCAGTGCCTTCCTCTGGTCTTCTAAAATCTGGGTAGAAGCCTTCCTGACCACGTGACTCGTAGATTTTTTGCATGCTGTTTAAATCAGCATCTTGTGGATGATGCTAAGATCTACCAAGAGCTATAGCAGTGTCCAGGTCTCCTCCTCTTGGTTTTAAGGATGAGTGCCTGGATTTCTGAGTACTATGAACAAAGTCCTAAGGACTCAATTCTCTAGGCCTCCGCCATTCTGTACTATGGCACCCTGGGGCTCTTTTCTGCCGTCCATTGCGCTAAGGGCACGCACCTGATCTTTGCTGGTTGCACTGCCACTCACTGCTGCCGCCTTGGGGGCCACTGAAGCCAACTGCCCGTAAGTTGAGAGCTGTAGTTCCCTCTGTAAGGTCTGGCATATAGAGATGAGCAATGGCAGAGGTTCTTTGGTGCGGTAAGTGCCGCCTCTTGAATCTGTTTCTTAAGTGTCGGTGAAGGACACATTTTTTAGGTTGCCACAGTGTGGGCGATAAGGTTTAGCAGGTGATCCACTCAGCATTCCCATTTCCACGAGCCTTTAAACGGCCTTATGAACAGTCAACCAAGCAATATCAGGTATCTTGAACTCTTTCATGGTGGGACAGGCAAATAAACTGTTAAACTTGTTTTTTGTAGTCCCATGCACTGCAATATTAAAATCAGAATTCCTACTTAATCAGGCTATGTTGACAAAGTCAGCCTGATCCAAGTGTATGATTTTGCTACTGTTATCCTACACCCTTAAAGTCCATTCTCACACTTGTGTGTCAGGCTTCTCCATATAAATGTTAGAAATCTGAAGAAGTTTTCTCTCAAATGCCAACATCCTAGTTTGTGGGATCCCACGCTTTTCTGAGCTTACTTTGACTACAGATCCTCTTTGAGGCTGAACTATAAACGTATGGTGCATTTCAATTTTCAAGTGAC
>PVJA010030039.1:0-20775 GCA_004027025.1 Myocastor coypus
GAAAAAAATATACTTCTCTTTGGACTAAGAGGAAGCAGATACATACACAGTCAAATGTTGTGCAATTGCAGTGGGCCACCAGTGAAACTTGTAATGTTGGAGGCTATTGAATCTAAGCCTCCCAAAGCTCATCTCACCAATCTAGCTCTGCGTTTCATGCATTGTAATTAAGCATGTTTTTTTCCTTGCTGGGCCACCTGACAATCTTTATACAATGCTATAAAGCCATAGGGGACATAATAAAGTGAAGATGACAACTAATCATTTAGGTCTGACCAAATCAAGAATCTTTGAATCTCCTGCCAGTATTTACTGTTCTACTGCATTTATCTCACTCAGCAATTCATTTATTTAAGCATGGAACCATCATTTGGAGTGTCTCCTACATTCCAGTACTCACAGCATCAAAACTTGCACTTGTACGGGATTTTAGTATTTTCTTTCGTCCTCTACATTGAAGGTTTAAGCTAGAAGCACCCTAATAAGTGAAAAAGATTATATAATTGTCACACACATTCTGTGAGCTCAAGAGGGGATATCCGCCTACATGCCCATATTTGCCATAATTGTTCTAGATGTGGGAGGTCTTGTTGTTGTTACTGTTGTTGCTTATCTTTGTCTTTTTCAGAAAGGGTCTTGCTATGCAGTTCAGGCTGAACATAATCTCACCTTTTAGTCCAGGCTGGCTTTGAACTTGAAGCGATACTCCTGCCTTAGCCTCCTGAGTGCTGGAATTACAGATGCATACCATCATGCCTGGATAGATGTAGTTTTTAACCTTTCCATCATACTAGAGACACCTGAAGACAATTTTGGATAGTAATGCCCTACCCTGAGAGATTCTAACTCCATATGGAATGGAGTTAACATGTCAGTAATTTTTTCAAAGTAGATTTTAATGCGCAGCCAGGATGGAGAATCATTGGCTTAGATAATAAGTTGGATGACTGTAAAAGGTGACCAGCCTACATCTTCCAAAGTCTAAGGCAAGATGAGTCTGCCTTCATAACCTTAGCTCCATTCTGGACAATATCCCGGATGAGATTCTTTGCAGGAGACGCCTCCTTCTGGCTCTTCTCCCCAACTATCAGTCTCCACTCTCAGGAACTCCTGGGGAAGCAAAGGCATAAGCCTTAGATAATGACAGGGTTATCTAATGAGCTACATTCTGCATCAATATTCCTACTCTTCTTTTCCCTATTTCAAATAATATTTATCTAGGACAGGTTGAAATCTCACTTTCTGCTGGTAATCTATATAATTGCATTACTCATCTACCAAACGTATTCTTATAAAATGACTTAAGAGATAGTTTTTTATTGTTTTTTTTGTTTGTTTGTTTTTTTGTTTTTTTGTTTTTTTCTTTTCAGCCTGAAAGGAAGGACCTTGCCACTCCCTGGTAGCCTGGTTTGAGAAGCAGCCCTTATCTGCATGACAATGCCTTCTGGAAGAAGCTCTCCACCTCATGGCAGAGCCTTCCTTTTCAGCTGAGCAGGTGCTCATCAGGAAACACAATCTCATCCTTGCCCGTGGAACTGGCAGCATCTTCAAAGTAGGCCAAAGAATCTGGAGCTTGTCTAACCAGAAATTCTTACCCACTCCCAAAAAATGCATGTCCTGCTCATCCAAAGAATGATAATTAGCACCTGCTTCTGCCACTGAGCTCCTATGGGATCCAAGCTGCTCTCGTGGTTCCTCCGGTCTGTCTTGGCCCCTGCTCTCTAATGAACCATGCCGGTCATGTGACATGCCACCTAGGCTACTAGAGAGGGTGTTGCAGGACTGTGTGGGCTTAGTGAGGTGTAACTGCCCTGACAAAACCATTAGAGTGTACAAGGAAGGACAGAGCCAAGGAAATGATTCAGTTAACGCCACAGCCATGAGCTACTTCCCAGAGGGATGCTGAAGCTCAGGCAGACCCTAGAAATGACTGAATACAAATGGCCTTAATACTTTGGGACTCACTGCCTCAGGTTAGAATTATCAAAAGCAACAGATCTTCCAGGAGAAAACCCTAGATAGTACATACCAAGTTCTGCACACAACTTTAGGATATTGTGTAACAAACTCTGTGACCTCCTATTTGAAAATCCTGATCTAGTCATTACTCCCCTCATTTTCCATGCCCTCTGTCACACACTCGTGCACACATAGACACCACAAACCACATGTGCACACACGCGTGCACACACACACACACACACACACACACACACACCGCACCACACATTACTTACACACTTTGAAGACCATGAAGGCCAGAGAAGCATATAATTCTCTAACAGGCTCACAAGATAGTAGCAGGGATACAAACTCCACACTCCTGATTCTAGTCTTACAGGAGTCCATAAGAGCTCTGCCCATTGCTTCTCTGGAAGATGCTTGGTAACTGACTTTTTCTAGGACCACTGTTCTTAACTTACTCCAAATAGTTCCAAGCATAAAGGCCAGAGGTTGTAGAGCCATCTCTTCACCAGAGCACCACCTGGTGGATCACTGCAATAAATAGTACCTGCGCAAGGGGAAATGCCCAGGATTCAAGCAAATTCCTAGGATGTGGGGAGTATGTGTCATTTCTCTCACTTTTACTGCCAGGAAAGCAGTTTTATCCACATTTTTTTTTTTAACACAAACATGCTTTGGTTATTACTACTCCAACCAAATTCAAAAACTAAAGGAAAAGCAGGAACTGAACTGAAAAACTCAGGTTTTTATATCTTAGCACCTCATACAAAGTCAGTACAATTATCCTTCTCTTTAACAACAGATAAGTGTAAAAGTAAAGGCAAAAAGGTATTTATGTGGGAGGAATAACTGGTAACTATACCTGGTGAGTAGAAAAGGACTCACAGATCTTTTCACTCTGCAGTCCCACTACCTATGAGTAGTGGGGTCAGGTCTCTGTCACTTCCATCTAGGGCTGTATAATCCTAGGTAAGTCATTTAATTGTTCTCATCCTGACCCAGAGGTAATTCTTAGGCAGGACTGTGGCACTTTATCAGTACTTTATGACTTTGACAGTTTATCACTTCAGCTTCCTGTGTCTTCATTTCCTATTCTTTAAAACAGGGAAGACAATACAATGACTCATTTCCTACAGCTGTTGAGAGGATTTAGTTGTATAATTTGTTGGGGTTTATGACATTTTCTGCCCAGTGATATGGAATGGCATAGGCTTTATTGGGAATGTTCACTCTCTGAAAGAGCCATATATTTTTCCCAAGGTTGTTTGGCGTTTAGGCATTGCCTAACATGTCTACATGTCAAGCATTCTGGGTAGCACTAAGGTCACCTTGTTTGTGATTGTTTCCTCCTAGTCCTCAGATCACAAAGGGAAATACTGCATATAAACTTAAGCATCACAAAACTTATAGCTTTTATTTATCTGGATTCAGTGGAAATATCTCACAAATTGCAATATCCCACGTAAACTGGCATAGGATTTAGACAGAGAAATCAGATATGAATGAGAGGAGGGAACCATGAGAGAAATTATCAGGTTCACTTGTTCTATTTACAGATGATGAAAGTGAGGTCTGGGTGACTCAAGGACACATAGCTATGCACTGTAGATCAGAAGAAAAACTCAGGATCCTAGTTTGCGGTTCTGTCTCCTATTATGACAATGAAGAAAACAAAGAAAGAAATTAATGGAAGGAGTTTTATGCACAAGAGTCAAACATAACTTCTGACTAGACAACTGAGCTGGGTTGCTGTATTCCAACACTGGCCACAATGTTCCAGGCTTCATCCATGGCCTAAAAGGATCAAGTTTCCAAAGCTCTAAAGGCACAGGCCATTGATCACATTCTTCTTCTCTGAAAATCCCAGGCCAAAACCCAAGTCTCTGTGTGGGCACACCTACCTGCCCCAGTGGGGCATGGGGCAACATTCCACCTGAAGCCTGAGACTGCCTCAGCAACTACAAGCTTCCACTTCCTGAGAAGAAAAAGCACAAGTAAGCGTGACATCAGCCACAATAATAAAGAAGATTGCCAGGATGTTCAGATGGCATGGCTCCAGCTCCTACAAACCCTCTGAAGTCTTAGGATGTGTTACACCTCAAAATGGATCATTTGGTACATTGTTTTTGCAAATTTTTCAGAGGAAAAAAATGCTTACTACAGTCAGTTAAAACAAGCATTTTTTTCTCACTCTGATTTAAGCGCCATCAATTCTGTTTGTGTTAGGTGCTGCTAAGTGGCCATAAGTATTTTGGGATCTACAAAAGGGAAAATGGAATTGGGAAAAGCTTTTATTTTGTGGGAAACAGCTAAGTGACTAAGTGGCTCACACTTACTTATACCCTGTAAATCAAGTTGCTGCTTCTCACACACAGGTAGGAATGGCCTGCAGAAATGCCTTCATTGTCCATCCTGTAGGCTCACGTACATTCTGATGAGAAGGCTTAGGGCCCTGATGGTATTAGAGTGTGAATGTGTCTGGTGCTGGCTGACAGGAGAGCTCTCGCAGTAGTGCAGGAGAAACAGCACAGGTATTGAGGAACCAGAGGCTCATCTTTGGGCTTGGGAGAGTGAAAATAGAAAACTTCTCAAGACACACATTCTTTCCTATCATAGTATGACACTTCCCACAGCATGCAGTTATATGCTTCTAGCCTACAATTGTAAATGCATTAAAATTACAATATGTGTTGCATATGAAGCAGATGATATGAAAAAGTCTGTGTTTATAGGATAGAAATTTGTTGCAATAATAAGGAAAGCACATGTAACTGTGTCTGAGGTAGTATACTTCATACATTTCCTCAACAATTAAATAATAGATTTAGATAACTACACTACCCTGAAAACCAAATTATCCTTTTGTTCCACCATATAAAGCTAATTAGAACTACTGCTATGTGAAAGGTAATCAATGGCAGTATAGCCAAAAAGTTAAGAAAAATCAGAAAGCAGTTTGTTAAAAACAAACAAAATAAAAGCAGGTATTACTTTGGGGACTGTATGACATTTGAAGAATTTTTAGTTTGATCATATCTGGCGGCGTCATTTTTTAGTAAATTCTTATGGATATTTTCATAAATAATCCATCCTCTTCCCCTGGCCTCTGAAGAACATATTATATACAAACCCCAGTATTATAAAACCTACCCGTACACCCTAAACAGGAGCAAAGAGAAAGAGAGGGAGGAGGAAAAGCAGAAAAAGGAAAGAGGAATAAACAGAAGGAGGAAAATAGAGATGTAGAAGGAAATAAGAGTTACACAATCACAAGAGTCAGTTGTGCGCGTGCGTGCCCTATGGGCACCGCCCCTGGGGCGCGCTGAGATGGCGGCTGGGGCTGGGCGTGCTGGTGCGCACCTGTAATCCCAGGGCCTGGGAGACGATCTGTGTAGTGAGACCCTGTAGACCCTGTACTAAGTACAGTTAAAAAAAAAAAAAAAAAAAAAAAAGTCGCGCTGGATCTACCTCCATATCTGAGAGTACAACTTCTATCCGCAAGAGACAAAGGGCCACTGACAACTTACACCTGAGTTTTTTTGGCACCTAATTTACCCTAAGAAACAGAGAAATTTAACAGCAAGTTTATTTTCCTGATTTACAAGATACTTGAAGACACGGAAATCCACTTACTGCAAGTCTATCTCCTGCAGGTATTTCTCCCAGAAGTCAACATTCTCACTTTCTCCAGGGCAGCACGGTTTCTCTTATCTTAAAAATCCAATATATAGATAATTCAGAGAGCAAAAAGATAGATCAAAGGAAACAAGAGACTCGATCTTCTCTAAATGGAAAAGCAACCAAGAGACGGGGGGAGAAGGAAGGGGAAGGAAGCAGAAGGTAGCCTCAGCCTGCATATGTCCAACTCCCCACAATGGATGGAATTGTGCTGTTCAGCAAATACACACTAATAAAACTTGAAACAAATTTAGTAAGTTTACAAGGTATCTCTTGAGCTAGACAAAAGAGATTTGGTTAACAAATTTTTAAAAGCAGGCCTTTAAAATGATGCTTCGACAGTACATTGAAAAGAAACATAGCATGATATTACCAAGCTTTTGTATCTACTAGCTTTGATAACAGCAATACATCCCTCAGATTTACTCTAAGAAAATGCCTTGGAATCTTTGAATTATAAAATTTTCCTCTAGCTCCTTATGGTCTTCAAGATGCTTTTACCCATGGGAAAAAAACAAGAAATAACTGTACAATGAATGTGTACACCATCCACACGGAATTATAGGTCTGAAAGCCCATACTGAATGAGAAACTTATTCAAATTATGGGGGCTGTGCTTAGGCCAACATAAATTTCCCAATTCATTATGAAAAAACAAAAAGATAACGGAGATCTTGATATTCAAAGCAGCTAACATGCCTAAAAACATAAGCAAAGCTGCTGTGAGTGGTTTGCTGATATTATGTGGAAGACGTGCTAATATAATAATAGGATCTATTGTAGGCATATGCTTGCTATTGAGTATGGCAACAGCATGGGAAGTTCGCAGTTCATCCCTGCAGCACACAAATAGTTAATACCACATTACATTGGTTGTAGAGTATAAGATTTACAGATATGAGCAATCACAGGGCAAGGAAGCATTCCCTGAGTTTGGGCAAAAGAACAGGAAAAGCGATAAGAATTGTCATCCCTTGGCCTGTGGCCAGGATCTGAGACAGTTGCCATATGGAGTCCTGAGTCCACTCAACAAAACTCAGTGTTGCTTGGAAGTTCTCTGAATATGAAAGGAATGTCCCAGCTTGGTGAAGGAAGGACAGAAGAAGCCTCCTTAGGGACTTCTTATTCCATGCCTGTGGTTTCTCTGGGAAGGACAGTTTCATGCATCATTATTTTCCTTAGTCATGACTTGCTTTAATTGTCAGAAATTGAAGTAGAAATCTAGTAATAAGTAAGAGCCAGGAAAGAATATTCGGTGCAGGACTCGCTGGTCATAGCCTAACATCCAGTGTATGAACCCAGTACTTCATGTTTTGTGAACAACTGTTTTAAAGGATTTTGTTTTGTATATTCTATCTATCAGTAGTGAACATTGCATATAATGTAAAAAGGAAACATGTACTGTGAACAATGCAACCAACGATGTGTCACACTAACTACGTCAAATAAAACTTGAACAGTAAAATGAATAAAGAATATTCAATGAAAGACTGAAGAAATGAACTATCCCTGTATGTAACTCTGTAGTGAATTCCACAAGTATAAAATTAAGCAAAGGAGTCAAGGAATAAAGCTGTCCAAAGTGTGAATTTTAGGGCTCTATTTCCAGAGTAATGGAAAACTAGCCTAGGTGTGATAAAAGAGGAGCCACTGTAGTAATCTGGTGGCACAGATAAGACTAGGAACAATAGAAATGGAAGCATAGGTATAGTCTTCACAGTTCTCTGAAAGAGCCATTATAGGCTGAGAAGGCAATGCAAGAGCTCTACCTTGCCTCTTAAAATTTCCAAAAGCAGTGACTGGGCTGGTGTGAGGAAGCAGCTCCTGCCCCAACGTGGAGAGTCATTGTCCTACTCCCACTGCCCCCTCTCCTTTGTCATGCAAGTCAGGAGCCCTGAAGACATGCTTCACTGTATAGCCCACCCACTGTAGTGCTCTGTGCTAAAGCTTGTGGTGACAGAGAATAGTACCCTCAAACAAAAGAAACAGATCACTGATAAGATTACATGTAGAAGTGAAATAAGCATAATTGTAGAACCCATCCAGGATAAGAAGCAGAATTAATCTGGGGAAGTTATACTATACTGAAGGAAGAGAGTTCTGTACTCAGATGAGGAGGTATGCATATGTATGAGCTGTGGCTCTAGCAAGGACATTAATAATTCATAAACATTTAATGTATTTCACAACAAATATAAATCCTTTATTTGCTCATATCTGGCCTTCATATGCCATTTAGAACTGGCTAGGAAGTATAGAAGACTTTATGAAGGTAAATGAAGGTATCATGTGAAAAGAGGCAAGAAGCAAGAAGGGTCCGCCAGATATAGGAGTAATGAAAAGTGAAGAGTACATCAATAATTTGCACACTGTTTGCATAACTACTTATGTGCTCTGTTAGTAATAAGCATTTGCACCAATGCACCCTCCCAGATAGTATGGCCACAAATACATAGCTAGAAATGGGCAGGGAACTGCATGCCAGGGGGAGGGGTTGGAGGGCAAAGTTCACAGCAGGATATGACAGCATGACATCATGTTGAATAAAAAAGTGGATCAGTGCTGTAGAGGTGGGCCCATGACCTTGGGCATCTGTATGTTTTTTAAACTGTTACAAGGAGGAGGCTGTCATGCTAAGAGTGAATCCTTCAGGAGCACTGACAGGGCCTGCCATAGAGATCTACCAAAAACTATAGCTCAGTGTTCCTGGCATAGAGTTATTCACTTGTTTGCTCAGGTATTCTTCCTTTGTTCTTCTCTGAGCTTCACTTCTTGAACTCTCCAGCCAACTGGTTTCTCACTTAATCAAGAGAAAATCTTGAAGCATTGAAAAGAAAAAAAAAAAAAAACAGACGGAAAGGAGAAGCCTGTGTATGCTCCCCTGCTTTTACTCTGCTTTGAGCTTGACCTCGTGTAGTAGCTGTGACTCCTCTTTGATTCTTGCTTCCAACAGAAAACTATGAGCTAAATCCTACAGGAGACTCTGCTTCTTGAGTTCTGAACACTTTACATAGTCCCTTTATCTTTCTTTCCCTTTTAGAAGGAGGGGCAGCTTCAAGATTTTGCCTTGCTGGCCTATAGTTTCTCCTTCTTTCTTTCTTTTCTTTCATTTCTTCTTCTTCTTCTTCTTCTTCATCTTCTTCATCCTCCTCCTCCTCTTCGTCCTCCTACTCTGCTGCTGCTGCTTCCACTTCCGCTTCCGTTTCCACTTCCACTTCCTCTTTTTCTTTTCTTCTGAAACCATCATAACTACTTTCCTCTATTGAATTCTTTCTACTGTCCTCTGTGCTCCTTGTTGAATTCTGATGTATAGAATGAGAAAACCCTTCTTCTGCTGTGCCATGTATTTTCTGGGCATTCTTCCCTAGGAATTTCCATTATAAATTATTGGAGAAAGAGGACTATTATGGATGGTGAAGAATTTCACAAAAGTCGATTTCATATTTTCAAAGAAAGTTAGATAGTACCAAGGAAAGGGTAAAAAATCCATAGGTAAAATGGCAGAGGGCTAATGAAGTGACCAAGGGACTGTAACCCGGATTCCCAGTGTGAGAAGAGAGAAAGACACCCTAAACAAGCCAACTGCTGAGTACCATTAGATACCAAAAGTATATTTTTTTAGGGAAAATAAAATTGAATGGTATATGGGAGGGGAAAAAGTGAAGCATGACTTAGAATATAATAGAAAAATATGAAAATAGAATGTTGCATATAAGGGAATGTAAGGATCATAAACAGCTTAGAGGCTTTCCCTTGAAGTAATTTGTTTCTTTTTTAATGTTTTGAGTGCAAAATCTACAGGGTCTCACCACACAGACTGGACTCACAATGATCCTACTGTTTCAGCTTCCCAAGTGCTGGGATTATAGGCACCCACCACCATGCCTAGTCTCAGTCACTTTCTCGTTGTGCACCAAGGACAGGACCTACATGGCATGTGGGGGATCAAACTCCAGTCCCTGTGCCTACCTAAGGAGGTGCTTTACTCTGTTGAGCTATCTTGCTGTGCACCCCCCCCCCCCCGAAGTAATTCTTTGGGGAAGGCTGAAAGTACACATAAGCCAGTTTCTGAGTGGATTTGGCCAATGGAATCCACCTCTGGGAGACTGGAGGATAATCTTTTTCCATCTCTACCTTGGCCAGTCTGCCCAACGTAGTTCTCTATCTTACACTCTGTGATTCTAGTCCTTAGGCATATCTCCACAGGCAACAAAGGATTCTAACTGTTGCTAATTTATGGGTTGCTTCTTATATCTTATTAGGCTACTAAGACCTTTCATTATCTGTATAGCTGAATTCTCTTGCAGTACTTTTTGGATGTGTGTTTTAAATACCCCAGGAACTTCAACCCTGGCTGATAGATAAACTGCATTCAGTTGATAAAGAGACTAGAATGGAAGTAGTACCAGAAAATGATGGGTTTTGACCCTGGATTCAAAAGCCAGGTATATACAATTTCCCTGAGATCAATTAAGTGGTTATTTCCCTTCCTTCTAAATCAGATAATAATCAAAACAGAAGTGGTCAGAATACTTCATGATTATAATGCATTTTTCCCTCTACTCTTTGTGAAAACTCTAAATTAAAATTGATTTTTCATTGCGTCTCCTCCTCTGTTTCATGACTAAGTGCTTGGCTCAAGGTTCAGGACACTTAGATGACTATGAGTCCATATGACCCAGGAGGTCAGATTTTAATGTTTCCAATTACTGGGCCCTTACACATAATGAGAAACACCAGCCTTTGTGTCCACTCCATCTAGTCCAGCTCAGGCCTCTGCTTCACTGTGCTGACCTCCAACAGCACAGTCAATCCCAGGCTACAAGAACCTCATGTACACTTAAACATACTAAGGTCTTGCACATCTAGCAGGGAAAAGATGAAGATCCTTCCAGCTTCATAGTGACATTAAATACTTTTTATGTAAAGCTGAAAGAACGGAAGGTTGGGAGGAGCAACGGAATGTGAAGAAAAGCAAACATGGTTGTACATGTATAAATGCAGAAATAGTAATAAAAACTAGGCTTCTTGTGATATTAGTCTAGTCAAAGATTTGGGTAGTGGGTCGGTGTCTGGCTCAGTGGCAGATCCATACCACTACATGTATTAATATATCTACTATATTACCAGAAAACTGATGGTCCTATGAGCATGAAGGCTAGGGGCAACTCTTAGATGAGCTCAGACTTCCCCATAACGATAGTGTGCCAAGTACTAAGGCCATTGAAGAACTTCACCCTGGCACCACAAGCTGTTCCAGCGCCACCCCCAAGGCAGGCTGAGCCAGCCATAATATAAAGAAAAAAATAAAGTTAAAAAAATAAAATGGAATTGACTTTTCTAATTAATACAATGAAACTGACTTTTTTCTAAAAATCCAGGCAAGTTCTAGCATCCAAAGCTCTCTCTGCAATGCTCCGTTCTGTAGCAACTTCTGCACAACTCTCCTTGATTTCTGGCAGCTGCTAACATGTTCTCCATCCATACAGTCTTCTCCTTCTGAGAATTTCATACCATCAGAGTCACATGATCTATAGTTTGAAGCTTATTTCCTTCACCAAGCAGAATGTCTGAAAAGTATGTTCAGGTGGTTTCAGATACAATAGTTGCTGGTCTCTGTTCCTCAGTGGTATCCCACCATGTGAACATGCAGTTTATCACCTGCTCAAGGACGTTTGAGCCACTTAGGTTTCTTGATCACTGTGAATTAAGCTGCTATGTTCATGTAGAGGTTTTGTGTGCATGCAAGTTCTCATTTCTTTAGAGTAAACACCAACAAATGGGATTGCTGCCACAGGAGTGTATCCCTAAGTACAAAAGGGAGTTCCTAACTGTTTTCTAAAGTTTTTTTTGCATCATTTTACATTCTCATCAGCAATGTGCAAGAGTTCCAGTTGTTCCATGTTGCTTTGGCTCTTGATACTGCAAGTATAATTTTTTTTAACGTTAGACATTCCATTCTACTAAGTGTGTAGTGGTATCTTATTACAGCATTAATTTACATTTTAACCTTTAATACTTAAAAGTGTTGAATATTTGTTCATTTGTTTGTCATTTCTATGTCTTCTTTATTCGATGTGCAATTTTAATGCATTTGTTCTTACTTTTGAACTTTTGGAGCTCTTATACAGATATATGCAAGTTCTTTGTTCAGTATATTATTTCTACATCTTTTTTTCACATGGCATAGTCTAGTTTTTTTTATTTTCTTGGTGGGGAAACAAGACCTTTTACATTTTGATGAAGTCCTTTCTTCTATAGATTACGCATCTCATCTCATATCTAAGATTTTTCTGGGCTGAGGACATAGCTCAGGAGAATAAGCACTTGTCTGGCAAGAACAGGGCCTGAGTTCAATCCTTGGTTCTGAAGAAAGAAAGAAAGAAAGAAAGAAAGAAAGAAAGAAAGAAAGAAAGAAAGAAAGAAAGAAAGAAAGAAAGAAAGAAAGAAAGAGAAAGGAAGGAAGGAAGGAAGGAAGGAAGGAAGGAAGGAAGGAAGGAAGGAAGGAAGGAAGGAATTTTTTTTTTCTGTAAATATCCACTTTCCCCTAGACTGCCAAGATATTACCTTATGTTTTCTTCTAAAATTTTACAGTAAGCTCTGGAGGATGATGATTAGTTCAAGTCCAACCTGACCTACATAGTGAGCTCAAGACCAGCCTGAGCTACACAGAGAGACCCTGCCTCAACACCCCCAAATTTGACAAAAAAACTTGACAAAAATTATTATCCAAAGTAATTTGTAATTACCAATTAGCTGTATGAAATTTGTAATAAGGAATACTAGAAATTTAATTGTTTATACTTCTGTGTTACATAATTTTAACATCCTATACATATATTACAAATTAGTATGTATACTTATGTCTGTGCATATGCATGTGTGCAAGTGTGTGCATGTGTGTGTGCATGCATGCACTTTTCTTAAAAGCTTGCTGCTAAACATTGCTTGCACAGTACTGCACTGGTCTCAGAGCACCACTGCAAGGTGGTTTTCACACAGTGGTTTTCAGCTGAATTTTACATTTTGGCACATGTGGCTTCAAGTTCTGTGCATATCACATGAATTAATTAAGCTTTTTTTTTTTTTGTCTTTTTGAGACAGGGTCTCACTATGCAGCTCAGGCTGGCCTTGAGCTCACTTTTGTAGCCCAGGTTGGTCTCGAACTCTCACTGATCCTCCTGCCTCAGCCTCCCAAGTGCTAGGATTACAGGCATGTGCCACCATGCCTGGCTCTAAGCTTTAACTTCCATTTCATTCCATATAAAATAGGTATGTGAGCAGAACATTCACTTTGCAGGGTTGCTTTGCACACTGTCATCTAAGCTTTAAATAGTATTTAGAATAATTCCTAACATAATAAACTTCAAAAACATCAATTATTATGTTGAATCATATTTTTAAGACCCAGTGTTCCTAAAGATTCTGTTCTACTCCATATATTTTATTTACAGATTAGAAAGGAAGCACTATATGTAAAAAAAAAATAATAAGAAGAATTGCAAAAAAAAAAAAAAAAAAAAAAGAAAGAAAAGAAAGGAAGCAGTGTTTTAGATTGACTTTCATCAAAACAGTTTAAAATAAAAGCTTAAAGTTTTAAAAAGAGGACAAGGTTTATGGAAGTTGCCTAGAAAATTCCCTCGCCTAACAATCATAAATTATTTCTATCAAATTTTATGGTCCACTAAGGATGCGTAAAGCTTCGACTTCGCTCAATCTCCACAACCAGTGGATCTCAGTTGACCAGAAGCCTCTCCTCAGTGTTTCTAGCCTAGCTGGGAACTCTTCTTGCTTACGGGAAACCAGAAATGACTTTCCTTGTCTTTAAAAATCAAATTAAAGCTGCACTCTGACTTTTTGACCTCAAGGAAAGCTGATCAGCCCAAGGGAAGTCTAAATAACTCTTCACAGTCTTGTCCTTATTAACCTGTAACCAGTAAGCTGGTAGCTTTTCCTGTTTGCCAATTACCTTTGTACTAAAATGTTCCCTTCCCTCACAATCCTTCCAGCATCACTATGAAGCAAGAGCCAGATAACAGAACATAGAGGAAAACTGGTTTGTGCTGTGGTCAACAGCACAGAAATTGATGCATCACTAAAAGAAGGTCCAACATGACAACATTCAAGATAACACAGCCCTACCCCATGGTCAAGAACAGTTCCAGTGCTCTGTGCTAATTGTTCTTATTAAGAAATTCTTTCCTGACATCACAAGCATGTGTACTTGTTGATACTTGTGCTTGTACTTGATCCATGTACGCTTAAAGTTTGTGCCTCTATTTAAAAGACATTTTAATGGTTAGCTTAATTTATATTAAGCCCCAAGAATTCACTGTTTAATGTGTCTGCTTAATAGAGTGTGTATTTAAGGGATTTCTTTGTCCCTGGACATGAAAGCTTTCGCCTAAGAAGAAAGTAAATAGGCCTCTGCATAACACATGTACTGTGGCTGTGATATAATAGTCTACCATTATTTGTAATAAGCAGGAGGTGATTTTGACAAACTAGTTCTCTCAGTTCTTCAGCATCTATATATTGAATATGTATGTGTCAAAACATAGCCACAATATTTTGTCTACTCAGAATGCACTCTATTTTTTGTAGCAAAATTGCAACAGTTTTCTTTTGAGAACCATTCCTCCTCTATTATGATGGAGCTGACTCCTGGGTCCACAGAAGTGGCCTAATCCTACCTAATCTGAACACTCCAGCACGCTCACCACCACTAGTAATTCTGGATTGGACACATGACTAACTGAGGCAATGAGAAGCATCTCAGAGTCTCTGCCAGGAACTGGGCTCTTTGCTGAATTTGTGAGCCTGATAATCTACAAGAATAGGACCATGCTGTGATCCTTAACATTATATAGTGTGAAACAGACAGAGGACAGGGTCAAGTGGCATTGAGAACAAGACAATTTTTATCACACTGGTCAATTTTTGTCACCTAAGTTCTGCTTTCAGTCTTCTGAAATTTTGATTGCCTTTCTGCCATTTAGTACCCTCCCCCTTCATGTGTATTAAGTGTTTATTATAATGTTCAACAATGACAACAACAACAACAGAAAAATACAGTACTCTGTCCAACAATCAACTGTTGTTGAGTTTCAATGATGGTTTTGATATTCTACCAGCTACAAACACACGATCTTCTTCTTCCATTATATTTTGTGGTTTTTTGTAACGATACAAGAGAAGCTTTGCAAAGACCTTGATGAGTGAAGCACATGCACAACATCCGCTTGTCAAGAAAGTCAGAGGCAAGTAGGTCATACGTGCAATCTATTTTCCGAGGGACGAGGACAATTGTCAATTTTTTTATAGTCTAGAATCCTGTTTTCTTTCCAAAATGCACACTGAGTTCCTTTCAGTGAATGAACTATAAACCTCTGTGTCTTGGCAGACAGGCAAACCTGGTTTCCTGCCGTGGACTATGATGGCCCAGAAGTCCAGGGAGTGTTTTTATATACTCTAATACAGCAAGGGGACATGTTTGTGACTAAGCTTGGGAAAGTCAGAATTTCTCTCCTGAAACTTTGAATTTTGAAGAATTGACGCCTGACATTGAAAGAAAAAGAGGAAGGGTAGCAGGAATTTTAGCTGTTGCTCTGATCTGGAATAAAAGCCCCTTTCTTGGCATACTAAGTTTATCACTCGCCTGTCACTTAAGATGGAGCATGTTTTCTTAATTGTGATAAAACTTGTAGTTAATCCACCCATAGGGGACATTGAGCTCTGTTTCATAGGACTTCCTAAAGGATCTGTAGATGACAAAAGCTCACTAAATGCATGTTTTGGTTCCCCTGTCCTACAGACAGGAGAGTTGTAGTTTTGTTTTTGCTGCACGCATAGATTTCAAGGTTTTCCTCTTGTGTTTGATGCTTCTTTCACAACTTAGACATCAGGACTCATCATTTCTTATTTAAGACTGGGCCAGCAACTTGTATTAGCTCTTCGTTACTTGCCCCTCATTTTAAAAGCTTGACTTCCTCAGAGGTGTCCCAAATTTCCTGGTCAAGGAGATTATGGGACCTCAGAGGAAAGGGATGAATGAACTGTGGTGCATCTAAGGAGAGTCACCCAGAGAAAAACATTCTCTCAGGCTTTCACAGAAAGCAAAATGGCCAAGCAATGGCCATGACTTGTCCCGAATGCTGACACTAACAACAGTTCTACAAAGTACTGTCTATGGTCTAAATTTAATCCTGAGGGGATTTGACCCTGGAAGATACAAAAAAAAAGAATGTTTAGTTATACAAGTCTTGCTTCAACTTGCCCTTAACCACCCAGCAGGAAAAAAAAAAAATGCTTAATTACAATGCATGAAACACAGAGCTAGATTGGTGAGATGAGCTTTAGGAGGCTTAGATTCAATAGCCTCCAACATCACAAGCTTCACTGGTGGCACACTGCAATTGCAAAACCTTTGACTGTGTATGTATCTGCTTCCTCTTAGTCCAAAGAGAAGTATATTCTTTTCCTTTTTTTTTTTTTTTTTCTAAGCAACATCAATAGGGAGGAGGGTCATGCCCACACACTGTACTCTGTAGAACGATTGTGAGGACAATATGCAATATGTCAAATTTCAAAGAAAAGAAAGGGGAAAAGGAAAAAAAAATAATAATGTTGATTTAGAAGGGTTAATGTTTAATTGTTTGACCAATCTTATATACCTGTATGTATTAATCTAAACTGATCTGATTGGTGGCTCACGCCTGTAATCCCAGCACTCGGGAGGCTGACGCAGGAGGATTGGTGCGAGTTCGAGACCAGCCTGGGCTACAAAAGTGAGCTCAGAACCAGGCTCAACTGCATAGCGAGACCCTGTCTCAAAAAGGCAAAAATAAATAAATAAATAAATAAATAAATAAATAAATAAATAAATAAAATAAAAAATAAACTGATCTGATGATGAAAATATGTAATATAACCCATGTTAAATTTAAACAATAAAAAAAGAATAAATAAATAAATAAATATAAAATAAAAAATTCCAGGAAGATAACTCAGAGTAATAAGTGCTTGCCTAGCAAGCATAAGGTCCTGAGTTTGATCCCTGGTATTGCAAAAAGAAAAAAAAATTAAAAAGTCAAATAGACTAAAGAGGTAAATATATTTTAGGAAATAGTGTAACTAAAACCCATATACATCAATAGTAAATATTAAATTAACACAATTGCTTTAGAAAATTGTGGCTGTTTCTCTACTGAAGCTATTAAACTAAGACAATTCCACTCAGAGACATAAATCTAAAAAATACATGCACAGGTTGAGTGAAATTTGAATTCTTATTAACATTATAAAGATGGAATGGTACTTAACATGGGAATTATTACTGCTGTACAACAGCAGAGATGAGCTCTACAGACTTAATAGGGAAATAGATTTATATACAATGGCAGAGACAAACATGGCAGAGTCTGCATGAAGAACAGCTGCTGACCAGGGGAAGCAACAAATGGATGTTTTGGTTTCTACCAGTGCATTGAGAGTGTGTACATCTCCATCTGCATTTTAGAATCAAATTGCCAACTGGAAGGAAGAAAGGAAGGAAAGGAGGAAGGGAGGGAGGGAGGGAAGAAGGAAGGAAGGAAGGAAGGAAGGAAGGAAGGAAGGAAGGAAGGAAAAACATACAAACATTATGAAATCAATAGATACAGAGTTTGTATAAAACTCAGGTCTTAGTTACTTTAGTATGTTTACTCTCTGGAAACCATGGAAAGGTACAATTAGGATTTACGCATTTGTTCTGAAAATACTTATATTTTCTTAGAATACATTAAAAATGTACATACACAGTCTGATAAATAGACAGAATGTTTGAATTTTTAAAATCATGGTGAAAGACATGTTGCAATTGCTCCTAAACAAAATGTTCCCCTCACTTCGAATACTTTGTCCCATCATTCTTCCCACATCCAGAGCAGTATTTTGTTTTGTTTTGCTTTGTATTTTAGGGAAGGATCTACAGGGTGTTCAGGGTCTCACTACTAGATCAGACTTGTAGTAATCCACCTGTTTATAGCCTCCCAAGATCTGGGATTATAGACCCTGGCCACCAGGCTCAGTCTCAGTTGCCTTCTCAGCATGCCTCAGGGGCAGGCCAGGACATGCTGGGGATCAAATCCCCAGCCCCTGCTCCTGCTTGCATGTGCTCTAATCCACTGACCTGTTTGGCTGGCCTTCCAGGGTAGTTTCAAGCCCTCTGCTGTATCTTTATTTGTGTTATCATGGCTGTCTCAGCTGAAATTAATTAAAATATTTAATTTTCATGATCATTTTTACTTTAGGGAAGAATCAGAGATCTATGGTCCTTGATATGGTAAATAGGATAGCTGAGTACATAAGATGTTTTCATCAGCTTGTCTCTCCACTGGGTGACACTTGGCAAGAGCATTCACTGAATTCTGCTTTTGTCTTACCTAGTAAAGACACTCATGAAAAAGGACTTGCAGAGCTGCTTTAGAAAGTGGCAAGAATAATGGAATAAGTGGCTTTGAAGAAAGGTGAGTATTTTGAGGAAGATTAATGGCAGTATAATTTTTACTATAATTTTTAAAATGTAAGCATCTTTGTGTTTTTATTATAAAAAATAAGTTCTGTATATATGCTTTCCACTAAATAACTATTATGGATAGTATAGAATAGCAAATATAGATTTTAATCTTCTACAATATGAAATTTAAACCATTTTTATTTTCTTCTGTAACTAGACAATATCTTTCTAAGTAAAACATTGAACTTCTTTCTGAAATTTTATCATTTCATCCAAAAAGTCATATACTCTCTTTTTTCCCCTAAATTAATAAGAGACTCTACAATCCTATTATTAGGAAATGCTTCAACAAGAACAAGAACAAAAACAAAAAACTTGTCTTCCTGAAATTTTTCACCTATTAATAATATGGTGTTAGATTATGTAACTTCAAATGAAAAGAAAACAACTCATTGACTTTTTATTTTGAAATGTAATTTATCCTGGGCATGAACTCCCAGAAATCCTTCTTCCCAAGTGCTAAGATATCAGGCATATGGCATCATGCCCAGAAATTTTTCATCTATATTATGTTTTCATGTATATTATAGTCTGAGTTTCAGAAAGGTAATCAAGCAATAGGTGTGGAGAATTTAGCAGATTTCACAACACTACAAAGGAAATGTGCATATAATTACTGTCTTGATGGTTTTTAGTATTTTTGTGTTTTCCCCCTGATGTAAATTTAGTATTCTTCCAGTAGCCACTATTGCACTTAATCTGAAAAGACTGTTCTCTGCTAATAGTTATATGACTAAAAACTATAGCTCTACGTTAGCCCTGTTTTAGCGAGCTGAGTAGCTTGTTACTCGCTTTCCAATCTGCATTCTTCAGCTCTTTATAAGAGGTAAGAGAACATCTGAAAATAAAACCTGTCCTGTTCCATATTAATCACTATTTATTGTGTAAAATTCAGATGCAGTTTGTCCATAATATGTCTGTTTTCTTTCTTAATTCCTCTGTACCCTACGAACTACATCTTTTATCTATTCAACCACACAGCAAAAACAAAAATGCTAAGAGAGAAAGAGAGGGCCTGTGATCTTACTGGTAAAGAAAGAAAAAAGAAACAGATGTAGAAAGAGATAAGGGCTTCTGCTTTGTTTCTTTGGTTCCACACTTGGACATTGGCTTGTGCTCTAATATTATCTTACTCTTTCTTCTTATTTTGCAGTGCAATTACTAGAATGAATAGTTCATTTAATTTAAGTCTCTTCCTTCCTTCCTTCCTTCCTTCCTTCCTTCCTTCCTTCCTTCCTTCCTTCCTTTCTTCCTTCTTTGTTTCTTCCTTTGTTTGTTTCTTTCTTTCTTTGTTTTGTCTTTTAGGGAGGTTCTACAGGGTGTTCAGCGTCTCACTACTAGAATGGACATAGTGATCCGCCTGTTTATAGCCTCCAAAGAGCTGGGATTGCAGGAGCACTCCACCACACTGAGTCTCAATTGCCTTCTCAGTGTGCCCTGTGGCAGGCTGAGGGATCAGACCTTAGACTCCTGAGCCTGCTTGCAGGCACTTTAATCTGCTGAGCTATTTGGCCAGCCCTTGAAGTCTCTACCTTTCCTTTTATTTACCTACCAGATCTGAATAGCCTTCATTCCCACCCAAGTTTTACATATTTTACTTTCACAAGATCTGGCAGAAAAAAAAAAAAAAAAAAGAAACAGATGTATTTACTACAGCCACATTCAGCTTATACTCAGCTAACCAGTCTCCTATCTTCCAGCGTTTTTAGTGAGAACTTAGTGTGTAAGAACTACTTCCTGTCCTGATGTTGGCTTGCGTGTCTTTAAATCCTGACAAAACACGAACTTGATAGATTAGAATCACTTGAAAATCTGGAAGTCACAGAATTCTTTTATCATTAAAATCTCCTGCTTCTTGATGAGATGACATCAGTCACTTTCAATATGGATTTCTGCTTCTCATCCTGACCATAAGAGCAGATAAAAGAGGAAGGTACTGTATCTTCACAAATCTTCAGGATTTAGTCCACATGTGCCTGGTGGGAGAATAAATCTAGCAGAAATAAAACAAGAAATGATGGACATCAGTTTCATAGCTTTTATATCAGCATAGCAACAACTCCTTGTTATTAGAGAGTAGACATCCTGGTGGGGAGGCCGGAAGACAATGATGCCACACTGTGAAAAACAAAGCCTGGGAAGCTTACAGAGAAATTTAATCCACTATAGGAAAAGAGAAATGGTAGAATAATTGTGACAATGATTGCGGAAATGTACTGTAGTGGAACTATAATAATAAATATAGATGCAACCCACAAAGATTTTTTTTCAGGGTGACCTTGAAGACATTAAGATCCAGAGTTATTACCATTGCTAAGAAGTGGTAGATATTCTCTACAGGTCGTAGCTGATAACAGAAAATTCCATAAGAGAACTGGCTGTCCAGGTAAATGGGAAAGATATGAATGAAATAATATTGGGCAGTGGTCAACCATCAAGATCAGTTATTGTCAATCTTTGTAAAGAATAACATCATCTGAGTTGCAGATAGGTAGCGCAATCTTTAGAGATTTCTGAGTATGGCTTCTCTTAAGATGAGACTGACCAGCAACTAATACAAATTTGTTTGATCTATA
>PVJA010030040.1:0-26126 GCA_004027025.1 Myocastor coypus
CGCAGAAGGAGCAGAGCCTGCCCAATTCTCAGTCCTGCTCTTTCTGTTCTCTTCCTTTGCTTATCTTGTTTGCACTTTCAAGCAGTGTGTCCTGTCCAAGAAAGTGTCACCTGACTAAATAGGGTGCTTCAGGAAGGACAACAAAGTTGGGCCTGTTCTGACCTGTTGGGGTACAGGAGGGGGGAGGGGCTTCTGGGTGCTTAGTCCAAGTCCACACGGGTTCTCACTCCACAACTTGGCCCCAGTCTTGGCCACAGAACTCATGTCTCTTACCATTTATGGCTGAGTACCCTCCGTCAGAGAGTGACCCTGCTACATAATTATAGGAAACAAGGCAGCGTCTGCTCCTGGCGCCTTACCTCGATCCTTCCTTCTGGGGCAGGACCCTTCTCACTGAGTGTGTTGCTGGGCTGTGGGGATGTGATAGGCACCTCGAGGGAAACCAGCGATCTGATATCCATCACAGCTTAGGAGCTAGTGGTGAGGTTTGCATCAGAAATGTCCTCCAATATCTCTAGTATTCAGAGGCAGAGATTTTGGAAGGTGCCTGGAATATGGATATCTACATGCATCAGTGCAGTGATTCCCCTGGGAGGTGAGGCCTTGGTGTGACCCAGAGAGGTGCTTCTCTGGCTCCTCCTCTCATCCTGTTTGCCTGCTTCCTGGACGTCATGCACTGAGCAACTCTTCTCCACCACCCCATCTACCAGTCTGCTTCTGCCCTGAGCCAGAAAATCAGACCTTGATCAAAAGCCCTGGATCCATGAGCCAAATGCAAGCACCCTCCATTAGCTTGTAGCTGTGGAGTGTTGTGTCTCAGCGCTGGGAAAGCTGAATGAGGTCACAGCCATGATGGCTTCCAGTGCCCGAGTCCTCACTGTGGTTTCTGCTCCTGTCCTCAGAGGTCAGAGAGCTCCAGCAGTGCTCCCCAGACTCCTGATTTCTGTCTCCTGTGTGTCCAGGGAGATACTGTGCTTCTCTATGCTGGAATTTCAGAGGATGCTGTGTTTCTCACGATTAGGCAGTTCTTCCAGAGGAGACGGAAAGATTCTCATCATGCAGAGCCAGGTTCCACCTGTGCTCTCAGTGTTGATTTCCTCACCTGACTCACGTGTCTCTAGTCACTTTCCTATCTGAGATGTGGTTCTCAGGTTGCACTGATTGTGATAACTGTAGTGTGGGGCCCTGATTAGCCTCACATCAGGCAGCACCTGTGGTGCTGCTGCTGCTGCTATCTTCCATACTCAGCAGCGTGTGGCTTCAGGGGTTCTATCCTGCCTGTCCATGCAGTGGTGAGTTCTCTTTCGTGTCCTCTACCTCCATTTTCCCATGCTCTGAAAGTGGAATGCAAAGGCGATGGTAATCAAGATCTTATAGTAGGCGTTGCTGGAATAAGAGGCAATAAGATTATTTGGAAGCAGAGATCTTGATCGGTCTCACTCCCTTCCTGAGATCTGGACAGCAGCTACATCTGCAGTGGTGCTTGCAAGGCCAAGTGAAGCATTTCCTGACCTCGGTGGATCTATCCAGCCTCATGTGCAGACAGAGTCTACACTACAGAAGACTGGCACATCTGCAACAGGAGCCTCATAGACTATAAATTATTATAAAGATCCCTTGAATTCCATCTCCTGGGTCTTGCATTCTTCACAAGACTAACAGGAAACACAGCGCCCTAGCCACTGGGTCTTTGAATAATCACTGAAAGAAACAGGGTGAGAAGCAGTGTTTGAAAACATCAGGGAGACCAGTTAGGACCACGGTGAGTGGGTGATGTGTAAAGATGACAAGAAAGATGCCCTGCAGGCTCTTCAGATACAGGAACCTGAAGGAAGGGATGATGTGGGCCTGAGATTTTACATTAGAGGGTCATCAGCAAACAGGTATGTGGAAGGCAAAGACGGGAAGATATCAAGGCAGTGAGTGGATGTAACAGAGAGGAGAAGTTCATGCCTGAGACACTGGAAAGGTCAAGAATCATAGATGTAAGCTGAATGTCGCTGAAGAGAGGCACACACTGGCTAACAGAACGGCAAGTGGGTTAATAAGAGGCTGAGTGTCCCTGAAGCTTGGGCTTTCAGGAATTCAAATCCACAAGGCTGTGCTTGTATTTATGTCAAGGACTCTCAGAACTGAATTCCTGTTGAGAAGACTCTGTGGCATTTCCTTGATGACCCCATCCATGTGAGTCTCCAGGCATCTGCCCTGAGGTCACCACTCAGACATGCAGGGAAACACTGCTGTGCTGACCCAGGGTCCCTGGAGCAGCAGAGGGGGTCTGCATATAGCCAGCATCTGTGCTCCTTCCTGTGCCAGCCCCGGAGTGCAGGCCAAGTTTCCATCATTACAGCAAGCAAAGACATCAAGGGAAGCAGATCTTTATCTCAATGACAAGCACTACTTTTACCAATGTAGAATGTGCTTTAAAGTTATCTATCATCTAAAGTGTGAAGGGGTTGCCTGATGCCTTCTTTCTCATAACCACCTCTTCTCCTCTGCATGTGTGATCATCAGTTTCTATGCTGTGTCTGAGGAAAAAAATCTCTTAGACCTGAATTCTGAATCTGATGTTCTTTGATTTTAGAAATCAACTTCCTGGCCGGGCGTGGTGGCGCACGCCTGTAATCCCAGCACTTGGGAGGCTGAGGCAGGAGGATCGGTGCGAGCTCGAGACCAGCCTGGGCTACAAAAGTGAGCTCAAGGCCAGCCTCAACTGCATACTGAGACCCTGTCTCAAAAAGACAAAAAAAAAAAAAAAAAAAAGAAATCAACTTCCTGACCATCCATTTATCAAAAACCATCCATCTATTATTCTTCTAGTGTGAATGAATGGATGCATCCTTCTGCATGTCCTTCCGTTCAGCCTGCCTGCTTCCTTCCTTTTTTTGTCCCTTCGCTCACTCCATCCATACTGGTTATGCATCTCCCACAAGCTGCAGTCTCCATTGGGTTGCTCCAGTGAGCAGATGCATGAGTATACCATAGGAAAGTCAGGGAGTGCACAGGTGAGAGCTGTCATGGAAACCTGTATCAGTTTTTCCTCACTGAAGGTGTCTTATTGAACCCTAGGTGACAAGTAGCAATATCCAGTGACATCTTTGATTATCCTAACTGAAGGAGTGGGGTCAGCAGTCACACCCAAGGGCACACTAGCAATCCCTGCAAAGAAGCATGGTGTAGCCCCCCACATAGGAGCCCTTTCCTGGCATGATGGATGGCCCAGGGAAGGGGTAGAGTGGAGCTTGGTGGGCAGGGTGTGTGGGTGCTGCCCTGGAAGACCCTGGAATGAGGTTGAAAGAAAAATCCCTTAAGTTCGCACTGCATGGGATTGAGGCAGTGGAGAGTCTGAGGAGTTGGGGCCGGAAGGGTGCATGATGCGTATCTGTATCCAAGTGTGACCATCCCAGCCATCATGTGCACACCATTGATGGGGGCACACAGGATTCCCAAGCACCACAGCACCCCATCATAGACCAGGAACCCAGCACTCCTTATCCAACGTTGTAACGTGAAGATGTGTGTCTTGTTGCCCATGCCTGTTTTGAGATTTTTTACAGTAGGTCATCAGCAATAATACATTTTGAATAAGCAGAGGAGGTGAAACAGCAATGGCCTTGGCAGTGTTTTGATCAGAGGACAAAGGCCTGCCAGCAACAACAGCATGAGGCTGGGCCCCACCTGACATTGGACATTTGTCATAGAGGAAAGTGCAGCCACGTGTGCCACAGGGCATGGGGGCAACTGGCCATCCTCTCCAAACACTCCATGGATAGCAGAATTCTAGGCAACGTAGGATTTGGTGTGTCCTGGTACTAACAAACCAAATGGAAGTTTTAGTAGCAACCAAGAAAAATCCGTTTTCTAATTGTAATTTGATATTTGAGCTGAGGATCACACTATTTGTAACATCTGTTCTAATTGTGACAGTGACATATTGTGGTTTCCCCACTGCAATTTCATTAGTACTTACTTAATTTTTTGTGTCCATTTTTTTTTATTACATAGTTGTCTGCCCTGGTATGCGGTGCATATATATTTATGGTTGTTATCTCCTCCTCTTGTATTGTTCCCTTCACAAGGGTATAGTCATCATTTTTGTGTCTCTTAAATCAGTCTTGGCTTGCAATCCACTTTTTCTGCAAATAGAATAACTACTCATGTTATTTTCCAGGTTCCTGTTGCAAGGAGTTTATCATATCTTGACTTTTAGTCTATGAATTTCTTTTTTATTGCTGTCATTTTTTTGGTGTTGTCCTCTTTGATTTTTTATTTTAAAAGAGAATACAAAATAGTCAAAGAAAAAATACATTAGAATTGATACAGAATTTTGCTGAACAAAACAATAAGATTTTGATAATGGTAGTTGTGTTACATAAACTTAGCTTCAAATTAGTTGTTTAGGTTACCAGACATAAACATGCATGCCACTGAGTCCTGATTCTTGATCTATTCTGGCAGTCTGTGGCTTTGATTGGTGAGTTGAGACAACTAATATTGATAGTTATAAATGATACGTATTGACTTTTCCTTGTCATATTATTTTCCTGTTGGTGGCTCTCTCCATTTTTTCCACCTATTTAATTGCTTATCTTGCATGGTGGATTTATTCTGTTGGGGTTCATAGAGCTGCAGCCTTTATTGTCTCTTTCTAGAATGTACTTCAGAATATCATCTTGGAGTGCTGAATTGATTTTCATTAGTTGCCTCTGGCATTCTTAGTCATGAAATTCTCTTATTTTTCCATCAATTTTTTTCTCATTAGCTTTATTAAAAAATCAGTAATTATGTAGCATATTAAAAATTGTAGATAAATAATGAAATGTTGAAGATAGAAAGTGAAGACAGAGTGAATTTTAGAGAAATATTTCTGAAATGAATACATAGCATGAGATTAATAACAGATTGCACATTATAAATAAATTATTTACAAACTTAAATGAATATAACAATAAAAATTATGTAAAATAAAAATGAAGAAAACATTTACAGATCAGTCATGTTATAGTTCACTCTGTGACCAAATCAAGAAACTTATATTCATATAATTAGAATTCTCAAAGTAAAAAGGAATAGGAAATAAATATTTAAAGATTTGAAATTTCTGAATTTAGTTGAAATTATAGCACATTTCCAAAAAGGAATCTTTTGCACAAGAAATTTGAATAAAATCATACTAAGCGTCTTAGTTACTTTTTACTTGTTGCTGAGACAAATACCCGACATTCAAAATGAAGGAAGGAAAGGTTTATTTAGCTCACAGTTCATAGAGGTTTCAGTCCATATTTGGCTGGCCCAAGGTTGAGTGAAGCAGGACAGAGAGCATCCAGTTCATGGCGGCTGAACAGCAACAAAATGTTGGCAGAGGTAGCCAACCAAACAGGGCAGCAGAGAGCAAAAGCAACAGCAACAGCAACAGCTCTAGTCTGTCTCTCTGTCTCTCTTTACATTCAGGCTCTCCGCCTTAGCTCCCACCCTAAGCTACACCCATAATCCCAGAAGTACTTGGACCCATAATCCCATGAGTACTAAAACCCATAATCCCAGGGATCATGGATCAAGTCTCAAACTCTAGAAGTCCTCGCCCCCTAACTCATGAGGCTTTGGGAGAACAACTAGACATAAACCATAACACCAAGATACAAAAAAATGAAATTGTCCAAAACTAGTTGTAAAGAAAAACAATCATTGAAGCATATATATATAAAATTAGCTATGGAAGGGCAAAATTAAATAGTATGTATTGTGATTTGCATCTAGTTGTCCCCCCAAAGACTCATGGAAATCATGGGGCTGTCAAGCACGTGGATCCAGGGGCGGGGCTTGAGGGGGTGTGGCCAAAAGAGGTGTAAACCATTAAACTGACAGCACTCGCACTGAGAAGCTTCCCACACTCCAGGCGGTGGTCTCTCGAAGGTATGGAGTAAGTCATCCTGGACACGGCAGTGCCCTCCACCCCCAGCCTCTCCTCCAGTCCCTATAAAGTGGGGGAAGTGTCTTGAAACCCCCAGTAACTGTGAGCTAAATAAATAAGCTTTTCCTCCCCTGAGCTTCTCTGTCAAGTATTTCTCCCAGTAATGAGAGAATAATAACTAAGATCGCATCTTATTCCACATTAGAAAAAAAAGAATAAATGTGTAAGAAACTAGACTAATTAATTCAAAGGACTGAAAAAGAAAGAGAGAAAAAAGATGAATTTGTGTGTAAAAAACAAGGACAGAGTAATATAAGGTCAGTGGAAAATGGAATTATAATTTTTAAAGTTTCTAATACTAGGAGAAAACAGCATATGTCTTATAAGTAGATTGTAAGTCAAGGATACAGTATAAATCTTAAAACAAAATTTAACATTAAACAATACTCAGAAAATTAATTAAATATTAATTCAAAATTAAGTATTTCAAAACAGTTCAACAAAAAAATTTTCATGATAGTCAAAAATTACTAAGAATAAAACATAACATAAATACTGGAATGGCAAATATATGATCAGCTCTTCTAACAGTTTGGGGATAAGATATTGCACAAAGTTCTAGTATGTTGTGGACATGGACATTGTCCATGACACTTACTGGTGGCCAGGTGTCACTTGCGGGATGAGCTACCACTATTTCCTTGATATCCACCCTGTAGATCTGGACAGAATCATGACCCAGAGGCACAGGAGAAGTCCATTTTTAGAGTATGCTGATGGAAATATTTTTCTTCTGTCTACAAAAGAATAATTGAAAGACTGTTCTTGTATACCTCTTTTTCCTGTGTTTAATTGTTTACCCTGTTTGGTGGGTTCTTTCTATTCTCCTTCATGGAGTTGTGGTCATTTTGATCCTTCTCTAGAATGTCTTTTAGTAGTCTGTGTAGGGTTGAGTTTGTTATCATGAAATTCTTTAGTTGTTATTTGTCATAGAAGTATTTCACTTCTTCATTAAGCTTGAAAAAGAGTTTTGCAGGGTATATCAGTCTGGGTTGGAATTTAGTTTCTTGCAAGACTTGAAGAACTTTGCTCTATTCTCTTCTTGATTCAATGATTTCTAAAGAGAAATCCTTTGTTATTCTAATGGATTTTCCTTTATATGTGATCTGTTTCTTTTCTCTATCAGCTTTTGGTATACCATTTCTGAGCTGAATTTTTGGGATCTTGATTATTATGTCTGGGTGTGGTTTTAATTGGGTTGATGTTCTTTGGAGTTCTTATGGTTCAGTTACCTGAATGTTAAATTGTTTCCCCATATTTGCGAAGTTTTCTGCTATTGCTTCTGTCAATATCCTTTTTATATCACTTGCATTGACTCCTTTCTCATCGATGCCTATTGGTCTCATATTATTCATCTTTGCACCATCTTGCAGGTTTTGAATTATTTTTTCTTGCATCCTAGTTGTTTTTAAGCGAACTTTTCTTACCTTTTCACTAGCTACAATGATGTCTTCAAGATCTGAAAGTCTATTTTCACTTTCATTGAAGTGGTTTTGCATTATATTTTTTTCCTATATTGTTCATTTATGGATTCTATCATTTTTATATTCTGTATTTTTATCAGTGTTTTCTTTAGGAACATTTAGTATTTCTTTCATTATAGTTATCATTTCTTTTTTATTTCAGAAATTATTTCTGATCTGATTTCCTCTATACCTTTCTGCAGTTGTTTCTTTACTTAAGATGCTATTATTTCAGAGATTTCAGATGTGTGATTTCCAATTTCTTCTATACTATCATCTCCTGTATTTGTTTTGGGTGGGCTCGGGGCATAAGAGTGCATTTTGTTCTTTTTTGTCATTTTGTATAGGTCTGTCTTCTGACCTTTGGTATAGAGCTTTGGTAGAGTTCTTATCTTAGCTTCAGGTCCGGAACTACCAAGTTCAAACTTGTTCAGGTGGGTGTGGCTTGTGTGTCTGGCTGCTGTGCACAGCCCATAGAGGTGAACATACTGTGCCACTCTGGCAAGATGTTCTGCTCTTAGATCAGCTGGGTGGGTCTTGCTTTTATCCTCTCTGCAGGGCGTTTTGCCCCAGGGTTCTACACCAGACATGCCAGCCCTGGGTTCTGGGTCAAATGTAGATCCTGTAGGCCCCAGGTCTCCTTATTCACATGCTAGGCTTGGGCTCTGGGTCAAAGTCTCCATGAACTTTGGAAGATAGTTCTTCAGAGTTCATCAATCTGAGTTGGAGGTTGTTTTCTTATAGGGCTTCGAGCATCCTTTGACTTGAAGGTTTCTGAGTCTAATTGGATTTTCCTTACAGATGATATGTTTCTTTTTTGTAGCTATTTTTAATATTCTGTTCTTGTGTTGAATTTCTGGATTCGTGACTATTATATGCCTTGCTATACTTTTTTGTTGTTTTCTTTTTTCTTTTTATGATGATGACTAACTGGAGATCTATGTGCCTCATCTACATATCAAATATTTTCCCTTCTAGGGAATTTTCCTTAAATGAGTCCTGTGAGCAGCTCTCTCACATCAATTTTATATTTCCTCCCTTTTTATTAACTCTGTTAAATTTTTTTGTTATTCTTTTTTGCATCATCTAGCAGCTGTTGGATGGATTTCTTGTGGTCCTTTCCTATGTTAAAGGAATCTTTCACTATTATTATCTCAATTGTGTCTTTTGTATGTGATATTCTGTTGTCAAACTGTTCCATTTTGTTTCATGTACATTAAATTGACTTTTTAGTCTCCTGGATATTTGTTTAAATCTGTTCTATGGATTGCATTTCTTTCCAATGTGGGACCTGCATAGTTTGTCTCATTTTTTAGGATTCTTTTTTAATTGTACCTATTCTAGAGTAACTAAAATGTTCTCCATTGTGGTCACCATATCTGTAGTTGTATGAAAATTAATTTCAGACTTGATTTTTTTTCTAGAGTCTCATTCATCTGCTCTGTGGCATCTGCTATCATCACTTTAAAAAGTCCAGGTGGGTGGCTTTTAGATTGTCCCAAATCACTGAATCCTGGGTTTATCTTTGGTGCTACATCTCGCTGAACTGTCTTCTCATTTTCTATTTTTAAAAATTTAATTCCTGGGTTAATACTTGTAAATTACCTATGCCTAATTGAAATGAAACTCTACTTCTGTAATGTTCAGCACCTTGGACAGAGGCAGTGAGCCCAGCTCTCTTGGCACAGATCACCTGATCCAGTGGGCAGAGAACTCTGCTCTGTCATCCTCTCCACCAACATCTCAGAAAAGGAGACTCAGATTTGCCCAGACATGATCCTCAGGTCGCCTTTTGTGGCTGTGTGCACTGGCGCTCTTAAACACAGTGTCCAAAATTGCTATTTTCTTTTGCTTTCTCTGGAATTCGCTCATATCAGGCTTGGTTTTCTTTTCTTTTTTTCTTTTTTTTTTTTTTTTTTTTTTTTTTTTTTTTTTTTTTTTTTTTTTTTTTTTTTTTTTTTTTTTTTTTTTTTTTTTTTTTTTTGTGGGACCAGGGTTCAGACTCACGACCTTGCACTTGCCAGGCAGGCACTTGTGCTACGGAGCCATCTCCCCAGCCCCTAGGCTTGGTTTTCTACCTTTCACAGTATCGTTGTCGCTGTGATCTCTGCATCGCTGACCTTGCAGTTCATTTCTCAGCCTTCATCCTCCATCTCAGCAGCATTCTCCTAGCTGATTCTCTGAATCTTTACTTGCTTCTTTACAGAACACCTTCTTTCAATCACACCATTTCATGTCTCCTTCCTTCACTGCTTCCTGCCTCCTTAGTCTAAGCTGAAGTGGCCCAAGATTTATCCTTGAGTCTCTGCTCCTCTAATTTAAATCACTCCACCGGTGACATCAACAATATTTTGTGGTTTCCTTATCCCCACTGGCACCATCACATTGACCCATACTTTCCCTGTCCTGCTTAGAGTGACGTGGTCTGCTCAGCTGTTCAGGATGAGGCATTCTGAGTCCTAATCCATGGCTACATTAGTCAATGTTTTTGTTTCTGAGAAAAAGTACAAAATACATCCAATCTAAAGGACAAAATATTGATTTAGGCTTATAGTTTTAGGGGTTCAAAACAAGGTCAGCTGACTCCAAAATAGAAACTGCCCACTGAAGGGAGTGGTTGGTGAAATCTGCTCATTCCACACAAGCCAGGAAGATGCAGATCCAGGAATGAGAATGTAGTCTTGCAAGTCACACCCACCAGTGACCCACCCCTTGCATCCAGAGCCTACTTTTGAATGTGAGAACTGGGCAAGTATTGTACATCTAAAACATAGGGGCCTGGCAGGATGACTCAGTGGTCTAAAGCGCCTGCTTGGGAAAGCTTGGGCGGCTTCAAGGACCGCGGTTCGATCCCCGGCACCACATGCTGTGCCAGCCCTGCCTTCGGGGCGGGCTGAGCCAGCCATAAAAATTAGTGAATAAACAAATAAAGGTTCTGAAACAAGAAAAAAAATATTAAAATAATAATAATAATAATAAAAACCCATAGCCTTCTGTTCCCAGCCTTCAAATGGCTCATTCTCAGTACATTTTGGAGTAGAAACTTGGTCCATCTCTCTGTAAGCTTTGTTAAGATTTTAAAAGTTCCAGCATTTCAGAAAAATACAGGTCCAAATGAGACAGAGAAGTGCCTAACTTGTTCACTTTCCCCATGTGGGCTGGAGGAGGGAGTATCTTGGCCAGGGACTTTCAGTCCCTCCTTTTATCTCAATGTGCTCCTCTTTGCAGTCCAGTGGTCTGGGACAGTTTGCTTCAGTGCCCCCACTAGCCATCAAAATCCCACTGTTCACACCAGTATGAGTGCACTGAGGGGGTAGCATGGATTTCTCCCCCTCTGTGGCCCTTTCAGAAAATACTTGCTTTTTCAAGGAGGAAGTGGATATCCCAAAGTGGCTTTGACCAGGGATGGAGGAATCTGTGCCCCTTATTTGAATATCCAGCATTCAGCATGACCTTTCTGTCCTCCCTCTGAATTTTGTAGGCCAGCACCTCCTATCTAAGCAGCACTCCATCCCAGCTACTTCTTGGATTAATCTATGAGTGTTTCCTCTTCTGTAATAACCTTGTGTTGAGAAGCACAGACCAATTAAAATACTAATTTTGAAGTTCTTATACAACTGCTTATATCTTATTTCTTAGGTAATGTAGGCTCTAAACATACCATAAATCTAGTTAGGACATTTGAAAAGAAATGATGACTAATATACACAGAACAATAAACAAGACTGTTAGTACTAAAAGACCTCCAGGCATAATCGGGCAATAAACTATGGCAGTAGCCAGCATAGGTTGACATTAGACAGAGATGACCAGTACATGCCTGTACCTATGATTGACATACAGCGTTATCTGGCATCATCTGGCGCCCTCAGGACTACTAGCAGAGTTGCATGTTGTCCCTAGATTTTCATCCAAATCACTCAATAGAGCCTTAAGTTGATTGGCAAAACAAAATCACCTCTCAGATGAAAAGTAAACTCTAAGCTGCCAGCCTTTTGTTATAATCCAAAAGAATATTAGAATCTTCCAACAGATAATGGCCCAAGGTAAAACATTACCATTGCAAAAGGAAGGAATGGAGGAATAGACAGAAATAGGATCACAGCAAACCTGAAACCCAGTATAGCAGACATTTAATTCTGTAGCTCCCTGTCCAGCACTCGGGGTTGGTTGTGGTAAAATGTGAATTCCAAAGCACTTCAGTAGTGCTATGCCTACTGCCTTATCAGTTAGAACTCATAGATCCTTGGAGTCAGTCGGCGTTAAGTCCTGCAGCTTGCCACCAGTGCATTTCCTGCTTATAGCTCCTGAAACTTTCTAGCCTCTATGCTGTAATACTTTACCCTCACAGCTTTACACACTAGCCTTTCTTGGGTTCTTAGTAGGACTTGTGTACAATTAACACATCTTCAAGCCTGCCAGTCCTTCACAAATATGGGTGGAATAATCCATGTTCCTACATCTCTTGTATTCTGAATGACTAAAAAATAATACATGGATGGTACTGATATTGGCTAAGAACTTGAACATGATCTGGGACCTCATGGAGCATGGCTGCAGCACCTTCTGTGTGCCTGGATGGCTCATTAGAGGGAAACACTACCCTAGAATACACAAATAAGCATATATCCCAGAGAATCACTTCTCAAATGTATAATTATTTCTTTTATATACTTAAAGCCATGATGATCTCTCAGGAAACCCAAAGAATCCTCACCCCTTTAGAAAGCATGTGGTTTCTTTAAATGCAAAAGTTTTCAACAACCATATCCTTTCTCACCCAAAAGTTTCTCAGGAGCTTCCATTCTGGTGGAACTTTAAATTTCTGAATCACTGAGCCCTGATGTTTGTTCTTAACTCTCACTGTAGATCTGGCTAAACTCAGACAGAGGTATCCACACTACAGCATGGTGGTTGTGCTGCCTTGAAATTTCCTCCACTGTATTAAATAATTTCAGCACATCTAATATCTCAAGGTCATCATCTATTAAATCACAACTGTAAAGTTTATCAAGAGTTATGGTTTAGTGGTTTGTATTACTAGAATGGAAAGTCGAGATAGTTTTAATTTGTATGATTTTTATTCAATTGTGGATAAAATACAAATAAGCTACTGTATTTTAGTTAAACATTGATTTAATGCAGCAGAACACCTCTCACGACTGTCCAAGGGAAAGATTGAGCAGCTAGAGGTATCCAAGCCCTCCAGCCAAGCAGTTCTCAGCAGTAGGCTGTGTCAAGCAAAGAAAATATTCTGGAAATTGACTCCACTATGATAGGGACAAGGCATCTGAAGTGAAACTGCTGTGTTGTGTCAGAGTGTCAGTCATTTGGTCACCAGAGAGTTCCATTTCAATCCTGGTTTTGTATTCTGGTTTTCACCTGGTCATTTAACTCAGTGGTACCGTAGCTCTGTATCATGAGATCCTTGAAATTGGAACCACTTTTATAAAGTTGTGCTTGTGATTTACCTGGTGCATAAAATGAGACTTCACAGCTGATATCCCATTGATCCGATCTCCATGGGGCTTCTTCTACTCCACACGCTGAAGATGTCCCTATCCTGTGTGCACTGACCCTCTGTCTGAGCAATACTGGCCAAGATCCTTTTAAAGGAGATACCTTCTTAACCCAGGGATGGCGTTGCTCATACTACAGCTATGAAAATAGCATTAGGGGGGCTGGGGATATAGCTCCGTGGCACAGATGCCTGCCTGGTGAGTGCAAGGTCATGAGTTCAAACCCAAGTCCCGCAAAAAAAAAAAAAAAAAGAAAATAGCATTAGGTATTTAGATTTTTTTGTGATAGGGAAGATCCAGCCATCACTTGTGTGTCTAGAGTCCCAGTGACATCCAAAAGAAATGTCAGTTGGCATATTCTTTTACAAGACGATATGACCTCAAAGTTTTTGTGTTAGAAGGGCCAATACCAGCCGCTCTGCATCTGTGCCAGCCTGCTACAGGCTACTCCATGGGCACCTCACCTGGGGTACACTAGGCTCTCAGCCTCTGAGAGTTCCCTGGGAGCCGGCAGGTGGCAGCGCTGTTCTGGACGCTGTAGGGAGCTCAGAGGGACTCAAATGGCTCTGAGTCCAGCCCATGCACAGGAAGTAAGTTAAAAATTAATATGAAGCTCAGAAGCAGATAGTGCCAGACAACAAGCAGTACTTAGTATGCATTTGGTTAGGCTGGTATCGTCTCCTTCTCCCACTGCTGCTGAGATGGCAGAAATTAGTCAAATTCAGTATGAAGTGGAATACACGGAAGGTATTAGTCAGCAAATAAGGGTCCCAGAAAAATTAAAACTCGTATCACCAAATGCTGACCTGGAACAAAGATTCCAAGAAGGAGTTCCAAATGCTAGTGCGATAATGCAAGCTCTAGAGAGGATTGTTGAAGCGGGAAATAATGAAGACATTTCCTTTTCAAGACCAACAGATGTTGACCTTATTCAGTTGACTCCTTTAAAATCTCTGGCACTAAAACACCACCTCGTGTACTTACACCAAGTGTGAAACTAATAGCTCTTCTCGACTTAGAAAAACCTTCTTCAACCCGTCAAAGTGATGACATCTGTGCAGTTGGCAAGCTAAACAGAGAGCACTCTATGAGTGAAAATGCTGCTCACCAAAAAGGATAGCTGGCCAGAAACGATGTATATATGGCATTTCAAACGTAGGTGCAACAATTGACGAAACAGCAGATGCCATGACTGTTGTAGATGCAGCTTCATTAGGATGACAGATAATCAAACTAAACAGATGCCTATAACTTCTAGAAGAAAACAAAGAACGTGCTAAAAGAGAAATGGTCATCTATTCAATTACTATTGCTTTCTGGCTGCTTAATAGCTGGCTCTAGTTTCATCACTAGAGATAACCTTGGCCCTCAGATGTAATGTTTCAGCTGCTGGAAATATAAAGAATTTATAAGCATCTCTGCTTCTGTCTTTACAGTGTATGTGATTTTATATAGCCCAGGCCTTAAAAAATGTATTTTTTCCCAGAAAGTAGGGGAAAGGACTTCTACTTGTAGAAGTAAGGTAAATTCTGTCCCTCTGCTATGTTCTCTTTAAGCTAGTTCTGTAGTAATGCCTTATGTAAAATTCTTTTGCATGATTGGTAAATAGGCTCTATTTTGCTTTTTTTTTTTTTAATTGGATTTTAACCTCATCAGTCTGCACAACTGATTCTCTGAAAGAGAGTGCACACATCAGGAATGATTTGGAAAGGTATCTGTAAAATAAGTGTTTTGTGCTGTTTGCCACTAGTAAGCAGTTTTGTTAATAGATGTTTTTGCACTGTTTTGACATTAACACATTTGAAGTCATGGTCTGGTACCAGATTTAAGAAAATCAAACTGCCAAATATTTCATGATCACCTGTACAAATTAAATGGATTACTAACAATACAGAAGTAATACATGTGTTGGGTGTGTGTGTGTGTGTGTGTGTGTGTGTGTGTGTGTGTGTGTTATTTTCGCTTGACTTTTGCAGATAGTTTACTATAAAATCTATTTTTACTAAGTCCCCGTGTGAACTGTTTTTTTTTTTTTTTTAAGACAGACTAAGGTACAAATGATGTGTATTTAATAAACTGTCAACCAAAAGAGTTTTTGTGTTGACATCTGAAAAAGATTCATTTTATCATTTCAAATCAATTTAATATTGATCTTTCAGATAGTCTGTCATTTTGTTAAAATATTGTACCTATACTTAATCTAAATCTGCATGGACTATGCTTTAGTGTATTTATAAATGGTGAACTATGTTTCTGAAATTCAATTTTTATTTGCAATTTTTAATAGAAATCTCAGGGGCAGCTGGGAAGATATTCCCCACATGGTGGGCATTTTGGCATGGATATTGGACAAATGATTAAATAGTGCATGGAAACAGCTTCCTCACTAAGTGTTCGCAGCATGCCCAGCCCTGTGCCAGAATCTTGCGCTTCCTATCCTATTGTACGCCACCTTTCCTCCATAGTTGGTGCACACAGGTGCCTCGCTTTGCTGATGAACACAGTGAGGTTGGGCATTGCTGACTGCCCAGGGCTGAGAGCCCAGTCACACATCTGTGTCCTTCCAACCCTCACTGGCTATGGCCTGGCCTAGAGTGTGCACATGTTCCTTTGAATTACACAGCTAAACATGGTCAGAGCCTTCAGCCAAAGCTCATAGGATTGTGAAAATGAACCTTTAGTTTGGCTCAATTTTAATTAATTTAAATGTAAATTGTAACGTTTACATTTGGTGGCTGTCACATTGGACAGTGTACTTCAGCATGGCCACTTAAAAACCACGCCCTCTAGTTTTCATTTGTGCAAACATTTAAAATAAAATAGACATCTTCTATGGTCTACATATTCTTGTTTTACAGAATTTGCACACGAAAGTCTGATTTGTGGTGTGTGTGTCTTAAGAGATGAGACTTAAGGAAGTGACCAAGTCATGAAAACTGAATCTTACAGAAGGGACAAGTGACCCAATCTCACATTTTCTGTGGGGGAATAGTCTGGCTGTGGAAAAAAGTGGTAACAGATAGATGAGAGGTACAGGGTGGTTGCTCATCTATCGCTGGTTTGCACAGTGAGATGTCCAGAGTATGTCCATCAGAAATGTGAAGGTTCAGTCACCCATGGAACTCAGTTCATCTGTCCGCTCAACTTCAGAAAGATGATAGATAGATAGATAGATAGATAGATGATAGAGTAGCCTGGGTCCTACACCGGGTGAGTCAAAAGCTACTCTAGGAAGGGTCAGTGCTACCATTTGGGACCAACCCTCCTAGCCCTGCCTGTTGGGTTTTAGAGCAAGCATCTCCTCAGGGGACAAAAGCGCTGCTCCGCATAGATGCTGTCTTGGTGGATTTGGAGCAGAATTTACAGAGCTCTTGGTCCTTCAGGTCACCTTCATGGAGGCTCAGTGCAAGGCAGGGCTGCGCAATGGGAACTCTTCTCATGTCACCTGGGTCACAGAGGTCCAGCCTGAGACTGTGTGGCATCTGCTGCAACCAAGGTCTCCCAGAGCCTCTTCCAAGTTGGCTGAATCACCTCATTTGCTGTGCTTTGCACTTGAATGCAAAAGGGAAGCCAAGAAATGAAAGGAATCTAGTGTCTGCCTTAACCTCCCAGGGCTCCTCATGGGGCTCCATGTCATTGTCTCCATCACTCAGGGACTACTGTGAAGGCTTCTTGACAGCCAGAGACCATCAGCCAGAGACTATGTTCCCCATTCATGCATGGATACCATTCCCTACATGTGATGGCACATTTGTGGGGCCTGAGGCAGGACTGGCAAAGCAAATGATTTATGACTTGCTATAGGTAGAATTGTTAGTGGGCTAAATGTGAGGATAAGTAGAAGGAGAGGGAAGCACTTACTACATTTCCCCACCTCAGTCCATCACTACAGCAAGCAGAGGAGCTCTACTAAATAGTGTTTCACTACCAGTGGAGCAGTTTACAGGAAATGAAACAGAGCCCTGATGCACACAATCTGAGAATTTAGAGACTCTCAGCTGAGCCAGTCGAGAGCCACCTGCATTGGAACCATGTATTAACCTGTTTCCGGTCTTGAGTCCTTCCAAATTCCCCAGGGGCCTTAGTAAGGGTCACCATGGGGACCAAAACCCTCCACCATCCTTATTGGGATGGTGACACCAATGAAGGGCCTCCTCCTTCTGCTGTAGCATCTGTGCCTTTCTACAAGTTGGCCACACTGCTGCCCACTATGCAGGGTGTCACAGCCATGAGGGACACAGCTATGACTAGGTACATCTGCTTGGGACACATTTTAACACAGGAGTATGATGTCCCAAGGCTGAGAAAGCAAAGAGCCTTCCTGCAGAGGGACACACTTTAGGAAATCACAATATATGGTTATGCTTTTTGCTTCGTCCTAACACTTTGGTGACTCCTAAGATGTTGCAACAGTTTTCCTTCCCATTCAAAGGCTTGGTAAAAACAGTAAATGAAGGAGAGAACCTCTTCCAGTTATTTCTAAAATGGATCATTTTGGTATAGGCAATTTGCCTTCACATTTCCAAGAGGTACCTTGATCTCTTCTCCAGCCCCACATAGGATATATGAGATAACATAGATATCTCATAACTGATTGAGTTGATTAATGGCTGCCCGCTAAGAAGAAGCTTACAGCAGTTCATATACTAATTAATGAGTAGATGATGATGGAGCACCTAGAATCCTCCAATAACCCTTAGAATGCCTAATTCTTTTTGTAGAAAATAAATCCAAAAGCTGGAAATCAGGCTTTACAGGTCATTGACAACACATGGGAAACTATAGGACCACTTACACAAGGATTTCCCAGTCCCATAGCTATACATTTACATTTCTCCCTCATGTTTATTGATTTAAAAGACATTTTTTAAATGTCTCCATATGCAAGATAAAAAAATGTTTTGCCTTAATTTACCCTGTGTGCATTATCAGAGCACTAGGCGCCACTTCTACTGGTGTTGCCTGAGACATGGAATGGCCAGCCGTTCTACCCTAGAAAAGGATAAGCACAAGATTCATAAAATAATGCCATAGTGAAATACTAGCTATAAAGTTGCAGTCACTAACATGATCTGCACCAATAAATGAGAACTGTCATGGGTTAATGGACTTGATAAGGTTAAATTGATGAATGTGGGTACCAAAAACCCCTAAACTGGAGATATATAACTTAAGTTAGCAAGTTCACTCAGAATCTAAATGGTTCTAGAGTGAGATTTTCCAGAGTCCTCCACACACAAGATCCTCTAACTTAGCCCTCATCTCTTTCAATGACAAAACAGAAAAGGGGAGATGTGGGGAGTGCATACAGTTGGAGACTGATCACATGTGTTGGGTGAACCACAAAAACTACTCTAGCTCCAAGAACTGGAGGTGCTCAGACAAGCCAAGAACAGTTGTTAGGTAGATTCTTTTTTGAAATTTGTCAACCCCCAGAGTGTATAAATAAGCATTTTGTGGTAGTTGAATGGTTCTTTTTTCTCTAAGCTGGAGAAAGGACTCCACCTGGTCTCAGATTTCTGTAAACAGTCTTTTATCTTCATTTCTTAATCCTATAATGATCATTTCCTGGAAAATATCAAGAGCGTTGCTGTCCATGGCACAGAAAAGTGGACACGTGCACAGGAATAGAATCCTGCCACCCTCAGATCCACCACAAGAAGGTTTCAAGGCAGCAGCTCCCTTCTTCCCAGCAAGCCCAAAGCAGGATGAGAGAAAGAAGAACTAAGCAGTGTACCCTAAGACTCAGTGCTGTTAGGCAATAGTGATGTCTTGGTCCAGCTGGCAATGGACAGGCACCTTGCTGAGCACAGGCAAAGGAGCTCTCCTGGGATTTGGGCTTGAGCCCAGCGTAGGTAGAACCCTGACACTGTCACACAGGCTGCCAGGCAACTATCCACCTGCAGCCAACAGGTAGAAAAGCTCACTAAGTTCTTGCTAATAGCTGTCACCTATGCTGATGTTAACTGTCATCATCATCGAAGACCTTGAGACTCAGTGTGGCCTCGAACAGGAGAGTTGGAGACAGGTAATTCAGGTACAGGTATGGATCACCACATTCTTTGCTGGCCAGGCTGGTTCCAGAGGCACTTCCTTGGTTCTTTCCCTTCCTGTTTGCCTGAAGAACTTTTATCCAGATGCAGACAAGGCAAAGGGCATTGGAGTGTGGGTAAGACTTCAGACAAGCGCTCTCCTCTTAGTAGAGTGCTCTTCTTAGTAGAGTTCCAATGTCTTGGAACCACAGTTCACAGTGAGGCTCCCATCTTCACAAATGCTCAGACTTGTGCACAGGCTTCTCTGGGGTGTGAAATCTGCTTCTTTATCTGTTTGGAGGTCAAGGGCTGTAAAGTTATTACTTTGCCCGTATCTCTAATGCTCAGAATTGAAATCATCTTCTTTGACATCACTAGTGTACAGTGGGCATCTCCTCTAGAGGACTGACTTACAGACTGAGAAGTTAAGGGCCCAAGGCTCACATTCATCTCACAGCACTATAACAGCTAGGAAACCTGCTGACTTCCTGTGTTCTCAGTGCAGATAACAAAGAAACTTTCTGTCTCTCATTTTCTCCTTATAATTTGTGTTTCACTCCAGGACCTGGACACTGAGGATTTGGGGGCAGTAGAGATTTCAAGCAGGCAGGGGAGAGATCATGTAGACACAGGGTATAGCGCTTCCTCAACACCAACATGCAGATTACCATTACAGGAAACCCTCATCCCTCTCACCACCCAGGTGAATCCTTTCAACAGCACAGGTTTCCTGCTCTCATCCTATGCCACCTGATGAAGTGGAGAAGGGACCAGTAGGGCTGGAGCTTGGGTCTATTGTAGGAAGCCAGTCTGACAGCAATATAGAAGCAGCAGACCCACAAAGTAAGAGACAGGAAAAGAAGAGGGGAAAGTTTCACACTAGGACGCCATGTCTGTAGCTTACCAGTAGAACAAATGTCCAGCATGGCGGCATCACAGAGAGCCATCTCATAGCCTTAATGGCTCCCACGCTCCATGGGCATCCTCCCAGTGACAGTCCCTGGTCGCTGAAGCATCTCTACTGGTGCTCTGTTATTTTTTGTGTCTGTCTAGCCTCACAAAGCGTTATACACTTTTAGGTGGGGTTTTTTTGGAGGTGCCTGAAGCTAGGTTTGTGACTGATTCATAATTCAATGTATTGATTAAGGTTGTTGGAATTAAGAGTAAGCAATTGCTGTATTGGTCCATTAATAGCACTGACACTGTCATAATCTCAACCTCCTTAATGATGATAAAGGGGCTGAAAGAAGTTTGCTTCCCCCTTTTGCAAGCACTTCGTGCTTTTGCTGCCTTCTGCCCCAATGAATAGTTACCCCTCTTCCATGTGCCATTTTGCCTTGGAGATTGACTATTATGGGCTGAAAACTCCAGAAGCTGTGAGCAAAATGAACTTTTTCTTCTAACCTTGAGTTTTGGGTATTTGATATCTCATAAGGAAAAAAGTAATATAGAACTTGTAACAGAGAAATATCGTTATTGCAATTACTATACCTGTTGATGTGGTTCAGTAGGCTTTGAGAATGAATCGTTGGAGGAGTTTTGAATGATTTGAAAAAAACTAGCTGAATAAGTAGAGCTGAAATGCCTTAGGCTGCTCTGGATGGGAGATTCTGGTCAGAGCTCCAAGACCAGAAGACTGATAGAAACTCTGCCAATAAAGACAAGGGTTGGAGCTGGGCATGGTAGTGCACACCTGTAATCCCAGCACTCAGGAGGCTGAGGCAGGAGGATTGGTGCAAGTTCGAAACCATCTTGGGCTAAAAAAGTGAGCTCAGGGCCAGCCTGAACTGCATAGTGAGACCTTGTCTCAAAAAGACCAAAAGAAAAAAAAAGAGATAAGGGTGGGATAAGAAGGACTGCATTGGGTGCTGTACTCCAGATGATGTGTGTTATGATTTGGCCAAAAAAAATGTCTATTTTCCTCATGTCCACAGAGTTTGCTTCAGACTGAGGTTGGTAGCAGCGAAAGAACTAATTTTGTAGAAGAAATTTCAAGACTGTCATATGTTGAAGTGGTATGATGGCTACTGTTGGAAACAGATTTATGTTGAGAATCAGGAGCCAAGACCTGAACCAAATGTTTTACAATGCAGTGCCAGTCCAGTAAAGAAGCTTAAGTGAAGAGAAGATCTTGAATGCTGAGAAAGAACAAAATAGAATATATGGCCTGAGGACATCACAAGAGGCAGCAGGACTCTATCCTTTGTAGCCTCAAAGTTGCAAATGTGAAATACTTTGCTTTGAGACTAAGACTGCAGAGTACCATGTTGCAGAATAGCAATAGCCACACCATGTACTGGAATGGTGGAACATGTTCCACATAAAGCACATGTTCCTTGGAATTGGATTCAGAGTGCTCAGTGATCCAGGCACTCTCTCTCTACATGCAAGTGAAGGGGAGCCTGGCTACTGCTCCTGCTCATGGCAGACATTGATGCCATCCACCCAGCACCAGTTTTAGGTGCATGCAGAATGCAAGAATTCTGGGGTCACAAAGGCTATCATCCAGATTTCAGAAGATGGAATGGGAGGTAAGGCAGTATGTCCCTCAAAGTGCAATGTGTGTGTGTGTGTGTGTGTGTGTGTGTGTGTTGTGAAATCGGTAATGAATGCAGTGGAAAATATTTTACACCAAGGTGTTACAAGACTACCATCTTTGTTACATCAGCTGGCTAATGTGGGATCATTTCCAAAGATTCAAGTTAGAGTCAAGTTTAAGCTTAGTTTATACAGAGTTTGCAAGCAGGAAATATGAGTCCTTAAGACTATGATGAATATTTGCTGGGTGGCACCAGTTATTCTTTATTGCTGTGCAGAAAGCACTTGGTACAAGTTGGCAAACAGGGTATGCTTGGAGGATAGAAAGTCCAGGTTGTGCAGACTGGGCTGAATCAGGTAATCTCTTGCATAGTCAGTCAAGGCTGAGTAAGAGTCTAACAGGACAGCTATGTGGTGGGTTGCTTGATCTTATTTTCTCCTAATTTGTTACAAGACTCCTGGTTAATATTTAAAATTTTTAAACTTCCTTCACATGTGAAGATGTGAGTGGGAAGCCAAAGGGGCAGTGAAGATGCCACACATTTCAGGAAAGCAGGAATGTGGATTGTCTGAGGAAAACTGCAAGGCAGGCATAGAGCCAGTCCAAGAGAGAAGCCATGGGAGCCACAACCCCTGGGTGAACCATAGAAGCAGAGGCTCAAGCCTTTGGCAGTTCACAGCCTTCACAAATTGCCATAGATGCTGCACGTGAAACTACAGGAATTAATGTATGCCCTGCTGGATTTTAGATTTGTTCTGGTCCTGTGCCCTGTTTTTAACTTTTGAGATAGAAATCTCTATCCCGTGCCCCTTAATGTTTGAAGCATTTATTCATGTTTGAAGGCCTTCTTGTCACGGGTACAGGAGTTCAGCGCGAAATGATAGCCCTAAATCATAGAGTAGTCTTGGAACTTGGACTTTTCAGCAGTGATAAAACTATTAGGGCATGAGCAACTCATAGAGATGGCATAAATGTCTTTTGCATAAAGGAATGTACATGGGGCTTTGGAGGGTCAAGGGCTGAATGTATGGCTTGCATCCAGGTGCTCCACCTAAAGTCTCTTGTCATTGTAGAGAAGTGGGATTCTGGGAAAGCAGTTGAATGTGGAGTTTGTGATTGATAAAGGGTTGGATGAATTCCAGGGTAATTCCGCAGATTAAATTTGCACTTACACCCAAAAGTCTGGATTACTTAAAAGGGCAGAGCAATCCTTCTTTCACTCTTATCTCTTGTTTTTTTGCTCTCTTCTCCTCACCCACACTGTTGCCCGCCTGCCATGTGTCACCCTGCCTTACAACTAGCCAATGATGGACTAAAAGCTCTACATTCTGCAAGCTAAGTAAACATTTACAACTTTGGCTGTCCAGTATTTTGTCTCGTCAGTGAGCAAAAAGTGACTAAGACAGGATGCCACAGAATGTCACAGAAACTATACAGGATGCAGCTGCTCAGATTGACTGGCGTTCCTCACTTCATGACGCGACATTAAATCTCCTCCAAGTCTCCTTAGGATGTGAAAGTTCATTTCCTTCTGTGATGAACAATGCCCCAGTGTGTGGATGTGCCTGCTGTCAGGCTGCCCTGACTGAAGGGCGCACTGGCTGCTCCCAGGCTGTCGCCCATCAGGATGCAGCTCTGTACACAGCAACTGATTTGAGGTATGTTTGTGTGTACTTTCAGGAAGTGTAAAGGAGCTGGACTGCTGGATTTTAGGGTGAGTGTTTGCTCACCTTTTCAGAACCCATCAAACTCTTCTTCAACAGTAGCTCCTCCCTTAATATCCAAACACTGGTGAGTTCCCACTGCTCCTTCTTCTTCAGAACCTGGGCTGTCCACTTCTGGATTCCAGCCACCCTGGCACAGATGATATCTCACATTACACTTCCTGGTTATTCAACTTCCATGTCCCGTTCACAGTGGTGAGGACCTCGTTTTCAGGTATTCGTCTCCACCTGGAGGACTTATTTCCTAAGGTGCTTGTTAGAGTCTATGCCCTGTTGTTTCCTTGAGTTCATTTCCCTAATGTTCCACTTGAAGGATTTTTGTTTTAGCAATAGTGCTCTACAAAAATGTCCATTTTGGAAGCTGTGTTATGGCATACCTGACTTGACCCTGTGTTCTTCTTCATCTATTTTTTTTTTCTTATGTATTTAGTACAGGTTTTACAGGATCTCACTACACAGATCAGACTTGTAGTTGATCCTCCTGTTCTCAGCCTCCCAAGTGCTGGGATTACAGGTGCGCACCCCCCATGAACAGCCTCAGTCTCTGTCTCAGTGTTCCCTAGGGGTAGGGCTGAGTTGGCATGCTGGGGATCGAACCCTGGTCCCTGCACCTGTCTAACCAGGCACATTAGTATGCTGAGATATGTGGTAGGCCTGATCTTGTATTCTTGAATGAAGAATTTTCCCATTTGATCGAAGCTCAGGTCTAGGGTTCCAGATTTCTTGAGCCAAGCCCTTGAGAGTTCCACCTAGGTATCTTCCTATTGTATTCTAGGAGGTCTAGAATTGTGCACATTATATTGGGCCAGGGTCCTATCCTGAGATGTTAGAAAGGAGGTTAGGTTTGGACTGGACTCCCTTTCTATGTGGCAGTTCTCCAACTGTCCCAGCCCTATGGCTAGACAGACTGTCCCTCCCCTAGAATGGCCTTTCCACTTTTGCACAGACGCATCAACCGTGTGGTGGGCATCAGAGGTTTACTTCTTCATTTCTCACCTGTCCACATGCCACTAATCCTGTACTTCCTGCATGAGCTATGATTTCCCATGTGATCTTGCACAATGTGAACAGAGGGGGCATTTCTGCCTCGTGCCTGTTCTTACAGGGAGCCTTCTAAGGAGATGTTAACCATCCCAGTAAGTGTGCTGTGCCTGTGGGTTTCCGTAGTGCTCTTCATCTAGGTCACCTTTCCCCAGGCTCTTCTCAGCAATTTGCTGTAATTTTTTTTTTTTTATCATGGAGGGCATTGTATTTTCTTAGGTGCTCCTTCTCTGTCTATGCATATGATCATGTGAGGAGTTTTTTTGCTTCACGTGGTGGTCCACACTGATTTTCAAATCATGAACTAACCTTTCATGCCTGGGAAAATGCCACCTGGTTTATGCGGATGTGTCACTGGGTTTGCTGGCGTTTGTCCTTGCACATATGACAAGCCTGTAATTCTGTGATTTTTGTTCATCAGATTTTTCTCATTCTCAGTAAATGTTGGCAGACTCTGAAATCCTGCAAGGAAACTGTTCCAGTAGAGATGCAGCCACAAGCCTCTGAGCGCCAGGAGGGCTCCTGTTAACGACACAAGCTCCACAGCAATGAGGCAAAGAGACAGCCTGAGCTTCTCAGGATGGTATTTCCCACGCTGAAGGACTGGAAAGAGAGGCACAGGTGTCCACATCTGAAGCCACACGGACCTGAAAGCACACGTTTTCCTTGCACTGGTGCCAGGCCTCTCCATGCTGCTCTCAGACCACCAACGCAGTGATGCCCACTGCTCTTTCAGGCATGAGGGTGTTCAGTGTGGTGGAGGAACATGGAGTCATCATGACCTCACCATCCACCTTAGCTCCTGCACAGATTTCCAGCCTGGTCTGACTGAGGCTGTGGAGTTAAAAGCTGATTTGTCCTCTTTATGGTGAAATCCCAAACGTCCCTCATGGTAAGCCAACACCATTTTATCTACATGGGGAATCTGCTCAGCACTGCAAGAAACCTCATTCAGAGTCTTGGCTCAGTCCTCAGAATAAGTCACTGCAGCTTTCACACCAGGGCTCGTGGACTCCCACTTCATGGTGCAGGGATCCTGTGCTGTACTGCTGCTGCTTCATACAATACCTCCTCTTACCTCAGCCAGGTCCGCAGATTGTCTGTGTTCTGGTGGACATCACACTCCACTCCCAGTGCAGTTCTTCGGGGTTCATGGTAAGGGCCTGATGACCTGGCAAAGCCAGAGTCATTCACCCTAGAGTCACTGTCCTGGATCATTGTGAGTGAGAGCATGGGTTGGAAGAGAAGGCACCCAGGTCTCTGTCCATAGTGCTTCCTCACCTTCCAGCAGAGCAACAGCGCTTCCCTGATCTGAAGAGCTTTCATAAGTCCCTGTGTCGGTCAGGGTTTTACTAGAGGAACAGAATAGATATAATATAAGGAATGGATATTAACACCAAATATACAATCTATAAGAAATTGTAAGATTGGCTTACAATAGCCACAGAGTCAGATGAGGAAGTGCGCACAGGGCGTCTGCACACTCCGGACTGAAGGATTCAATCCCGAGGCTTGGACTCACTGCAGCACTCTGTGTAAGTCTCTGTCGGCTGGCGGGTCCATAATGGAGGACTGAAGTTTCTGTAGTTGGAGGCTGAAGAGTCTGCGGCGGAAGGCGAGAGGTCTAAGCTGGAGGCCGAAGAGTCTGCGCTGCAAGCCAGACGATGAAGTCCAGTCTGAATGCGAAGACCGAAGCTTCTCCGACGAAGTGAAGTGCTGACTCCTCCTTCAGCCCTTTAAAAAGTCTTTTTGTGCTCAGTCATTCTGACGTGGACTCATTGCGCCCTAGGGTGGAACCAATCATACCCCAGGACGGGCCCTTGATCCCGTTCTAGGG